>JARHVA010002981.1:137500-362500 GCA_037957365.1 Torreya grandis
GGGTTCCTCTTTGTTCTACTTCTGCTGATGTTGCAGGTACTTGCATTGATTCACAGCAGTGCAGAGCATAACTACATTTAGGATCCAGGTGGATCGAGTGGTTCATTATTCTGAGATTGCTTAGGGACAAGCAATTTTTGGAGAGGTGGATTGTCATGTCCCCTTTTTCATGGACATTGACAGACTTGATGATTAGCCTATTATGTGACCTTCATAGGCTAATAGGATGGATAGAGGGTCATAATGGAGCTTGGCTTGACTTTGATTCGCAGAATTTCTACATTTGGTTTTCATTTAGGTTATTTTAGACACATTGGGCCTGAGCTCCTATTATTTAAGGATATTTGACATGCATCAGAGTGCCTTTATTTTGGTATGGTCATGTGCGGAATCACTCCCTGGTTCACCAACTTCAAACGGTTTGAGGATCCGACATGTATTGAGGGAGATATTAATATTTGATTGATTTAATCAAATATTAATTATTTAGCCTAATTTTAATTAGAAACCCTAATTCTAATTTAAGAAACCCTAATTAGGGCAAGCATATCTTTTTGAGGGTATAAGGGTTTCTCATGGAGGCCATTATTGATTATGCATTGATTATTGATTATTGATATTGAAGAATTTCTTCTATGAAGACTGAGCCAAGGGTTCCCGGATTCCATTGCAGTGGAGAACGTCAACTCTTCATTGTGTGTGATTTAGAGGCTGTGAGATATCAGCTGATTTATTGCCAAATTGAGAGATAGCTTCATACAAAAGTTATCACAGAGGTACAAATTTGAGAGATAACTTCACATAGAAGTTATCACAGTGTTTCAGGGAATTTGAGAGATAACTTCACACAGAAGTTATCACAGTAATTCATGTATTTATTTTATTAGTTGTTATTCAATAAATTATATAGATAGAGATATTTTGTATTAGAATAGTATATCTTCAGATCAGGGGTGAAAATAGACAGGTTGTGCTTATTTGGCGGTCATACGAAGTCTGTACAAGTCTATACAGATCCAGGCAGAGACCGACCATGGCAGAAAGAGATCCCCAGTGATCGACATCGACTGACTGGAGACTGACATCGGCAGTGAAGGACTGATAGAGACCGATGTCGGTAGTATATCGACCAACGTCGGTGACTATGTGTTTGACACAACAAGCTGAGACATATAGATTCAAGCTCGATTGGCAGATTTGCAAAAGTTAACTAGGGTTTTAAGGCCGTATTTGAATATTCCTTTTATGCATGACTGTGGACATCTATTGTAACCATCTGGACAATAATAATATTAGTGATTTGTCAGTTAAGAGATTTACTATGGTTTCTTGTTATTTGAATATATTCTGCAAATTCATATCTTTGTTCAGAGCTTTTGTGTTTCTATATTCCCTGTTTGAAGGGGACATCACAGTGGTATCAGAGCTTTTGCTTAGAAAAAGGAGCCCCTGAGTAAGGGACATTACAGTGGTATCAGAGCTTTTGCTTAGAAAAAGGAGCCCCTAAGTAAGGGACATTACAACTCCTAAATTCATAAAAGTATATTCATGTTTTTATAATATTATTCAAACTCTCTATGTCTTCCAATAGGGTCTATACAAGTCTTAACCTATTCTTCCATCACTTTCTGCAAGACTGTTAGGGTTTAAGATCATAAGGGAGTGCCCTCTATCTAAGATAAAATAGAGGGCACTCCCATACCTTATAAAATATATTATACTATTATAAGATATTTTAAAATTAATAAGGATTCCTTACACAAAAATTTAGGTATTTACTAGGTCATATAACCTCTTAACTCACTCAAAACACAAGACATACTTATGCGAAGGAATGTGGGCAGGGTTTAGGATTGTAAGCTACATGTTGCTTACTAGAGGTTATTTATTTTCTTGTATATTTACTATTAGTGACCTATGATATGTTATTCATCATGATAATAACTTTAAAAATACTTACCAACTTCTATGATCCATGATAACCCTTAAAACCATTTGAAAATCACAAGACTATGTTCCATTAATTTTTGACTCTATTTACTTAAAAGCCTCAAACCTGTAGGTGATTTTTAATGTTTTAATCCTTAAACACAATGTTTATAAGTTATCTATATATTATAATATCATTTATTCATAATTTATACCCACTACTTCACTCTTTTGGCTATATACCTTTAAATCCTATTTTGCTTATTCCTTCCTTGATTATTGTGACAGTCATATACAATGATTGTACATGCTATCTAGGGTCCTAAAGGAGTTTATTTCATGTTATTTTTAAATTATAAGTATCATCATGGCTATAATTAAGTTTATTATAATATTATGCCATCACCTCAACCTCCTTTTCACTTTGCATATGCACTTGAACTCATAACTAGGTCTTTCCTGACTGAGACAAACCCTACTTGTAGGTTACATTGCCTAGTTTAGAGATATGGAGTTCATTATGCTCATAGAGAATATTCCTATTTATTTGGTTCATCATTTTACCTTTTCCAAGCATTATACATGCATTTTTAACTCACTAGACTGAGTCTTTCTTGCCTTTGACTGAGACTCTTAGCAACTTAACCCTATTATAGATGTCTATGTTTGAATTAGGATTTGAAGACATGTTTAGACCCATTATATGGCTTATATTATCATTTGATATTGATTAAATCCATTAGTTCACTTTGAGTGACCCTAAGTCACCATTTAGGCATGTTTCTCATCTTACTACCTATCATGGTCATAACTTGGCTATAGATGGACATTTCTAGATCATTATACACCTATAGAGGGATACCTAACTATAACATTGTACCTTAAGTCTCTTTAAAATCATTAATGTGATTTTAAAACTTGGTGAGGTCCTTCAAGCATGAAAATATACTTGACATTATCATTTTTTGAAAGTGGAGTCATTTTTTAGGTCAAAGCTTGTAGATAACACTGATTGAGTTTAGTGGTCTCAGGGGCATCTTTGAGTCTCCCAACACTTGTCTTCCATTAGCTCTTCACTATAAAAACTCTACCAAGTTAGTTCCTATTCTAGAGGATACAAAACCAAGTAATTAGGAATAACAAAATGTCTTTGAAACTATGTTATATGATATCACCAAAACCTATAGGGCTTCTATTTTCCACTTTTAGGGAAAACTTCCTAGGAATCAATATTTGATCCTTCAAGGTAGCTCACTTATTATTTTGGTCTCATTTATACCTTAAACCAATATATAATGGTCAATCCTCAAGAAATTAAGATTCCAAATAAGGATTCAAACCTTTTTCAACACCTTAAAATGATATTCCTATGCTCTGTTAGCACCATTTGTAGATGATTATTTAGTATATTGGCAACAAGCATGAAATTATGGGAAATGCATATACTATTAAATTCTCATGAGTTGTGAACAATTATCATAATAATAATGCATCATTCATGTTTAAAAATATTGAAACCTCCTCATTTAGACCTTTAACCTAGTATGACATCAGTGGAGGTTCCTATTGTTACATATTACATGTATATGGACAGTGAGTGTGAAATGGAGGGGAAAGAATAGGTTGATGGATGGCTCCAAAATAACTTAAATTCATGGTTAAACACTTTAAATTAATTATTTTCACTAAGGACACTTTGAAACTGTAATGAAATTACTTCAACCATAAAGTAGAATAGAATAAATAGATCCAAATATGACTGTAATATATCTGAATATATGATAATAGAAAAGCCACTTCAAGGGGGAAACCTTCAAAAGATTCAATAAGAATATAATTAACAATATGATGATAAATAATTACCCACTATCTCCTCTATATAGTCTATCTAGGCTATGGTTACTCCATAGGCTGACGTACTAATCAAAAGAAAGCATAGATAAATGTAATATAACATCAAAGAGGGATAAGTAAGCCACAAGTCAAATAATATTATCCTCATAAATGTGAATGGTTAGGGGCATAGCATACCCTTCCACTTTAAACCAACATTTTCCTCAATGTTTAACAACTCTAGATGTTGTTGCCAAAATTCTTCACCTTCCCAAGTTACATCTTCACTGCTCTAGTTTTTCCACTTGATCAAATATTACCTAATCTCTCTCGTTATCAACCTCTTAGTACGTGTTTGGAGGATCTTCTCTAGTTCCAAAATGACTCATCCTTCTTCATCTAGTTCTGGGAGCTCTGTCTAGGCTAAAACTTTTTGTCCAATGACCTTCTTCAAATAGGAAACCTGAAATACTGTGTGTATGTGAGATGAATGAGGTAACTTGAGCTTGTAAGCCACAATTCCAATTTTTTATAGAACCTGATAAGGGTCATAATACTTAGGAGCAAGTTTGTTGTCCTTTTTTTTTGCTTTAAGGACATCTACTTGTAAGGTTGCAAATGAATAAATACCGAGTCACCCACCTCAAAATTTTACTCACTACGGTGTTGATCTGCTTGTTGCTTCATCCTATTTTGTGTCAAGGCCAAATTCTCTCTCAAACTAGCCAAAACCTCTTGTTGATGTTGAATGTGGCTCTTCCACATCTCAAACCTTGGTGTGCACCTTTGAAGAAGTAGTGATGGAAGGTGGATGGTAACCATATAGTTCTAGAAATGGAGACATTTTAGAAGAGGTATGGAAAGATGTGTTATACCACCATTCTGCAAGTGGTAGCCATTTAACCCAATGTTCTTGTTTATCTAATAAAAAAAAATAGAGATACCCCTCTAAACATTTGTTAACCACTTCAATTTGTCCATCAGAATGGGGGTGGTAAGTGTAGACACTGAAATCATGTCTATCCCTTGGTCATCCTCCCCCTTGGTCTCCTTGGTCTACCCCCTAAACATTCCTAACCCACACACTTATTAATTTAAAATAAATTAACTATTTTAAATTAATAACCCCCTTGACACCTCACCCCATGCCAAATCTTAATTACTCAAACCCCATTTTAACCCTCCCATTAGCCTCTCGCATTCCTTTAATCTACCTTGAACTGTTTTCCAATGATAGTTAGACCTGACAGTTGGAAGAATGGGGAAAAAGGCTAAAAATAGCCTCTTTTCCCATTCTTGAGCCATCGACGTCAGTCATTATTTAGCCGATGTCAGTAGTTCTGCCGGTGTCGATTCCTTTAAGACTACATTTTCTGCTTCTGTTGCCGGTCTCTTGCGAACGTGAATCCTCTTGCTCCAGACTTCAAGCTTTCTCGCTCCTCAACTTCTTGTAGGTATCAACATTTCAACAACACTCTCCAGGCTCAGAGGTTCTACTCCAATCATTTTGCACTAGATTGAAGGTTGCACGACATCTCTAGTATCAGCCACAATGGAAATAGACCTCCTGCACTTCTGTGTCTACACCCACAGCTAAGTATTTCTACTAGTTTTATTTCAATATTCTTTTAAATACATTAGCAATCAATTTATTGTCCATTTCCAAGCATTCTTGACACAACCTTATCTATTCTTCCCAGAGAGGCTGAAAAGCCTTCTCTCACCCTTATCTCCCTTTTGCCCCTATCTTCCATCTTGTCCCTCTTTTAGACCATACTCTTTGTCCTATTGACCCAAAACTAGCCACTAAAACTCCCACAGACACCCCAAACTACTTTGTTGACCATAAACAGACCTAAAACTCATCCAAAGCCTTATTGCCTCGACTGATCCCAGCCACCAGGCCCATTGCCCCTACCGATGTCGGTAGACTAACCGACGCCGGATACCTTAATCAACTGACACCGGCAAAACCATCGATGCCAGCGACTGTGGAAGACAGATTGCCACATACATGTATGCATTTGTTTCTATTTCTTTTGTTCAGTCCTTTATCATTTCCTTTTCTAGAAACATTCTATTTTTTTTATCAATTAGTGGACTGTCACCCTTCTAGGAAGTCTTTGTACTTCAGGGATCAAGCTTTTGCTTGGCAGTCCACCTTACATCCATCTAATAATTTTCTTGTTTAAGTCTCTTTCTTCTGCAGGTGTCATCCTCCACAACCAAAGAGGAGTTCTCTCAACGTCTGGATAATGGTGCGTAGACCTCATCCAGGTAACATCTAACCCTAGACCACTTATCTCAGTTTCTTTCATCTTTTGAATGTGAACAACGAAAAACTAGTTAGAAACATTCTAGCACGCCCGGTGGGACACTAGGAATTCTCCTTAGGTTCATACTTTTTTCTTCTAAACATACTTTTCATATAGGTGCATTAGGTCTCTTCTTGCACTCTTTTCTTCTATCTCTTCCAAAAGACACTATTAACAAGGTTAAAAAGAACCCTTCTTTCTTTCTTGCATCTTAGACTAGTCAAAGTCATACTCTTCAACCTCTTCTCACTTGTCTGCATACGAACACACATTTCAATTTGGGCTTAAAATACATTGCATTTCATTTCTTCCTAAATGCATACTTAGCTCTCACATTTAGTAATTAAAACCGCATCATGAATAAAGTGTAGGCCACTTATGTTACACAACCAAAACACTTACACAAATCAAACATCTAAACACACTTGAGACAAGGTCCGACTAGGATTTCATCACCTAGCGGATACCTTACCCGTCCCGGCAATCCCACTTGGACTTCACTACCAAGGGGAAAGCCCACTCTGTTCTCTGGCAAAGGATAATCTCTAGGGGAAGTATATAATGGCTAAGCGGCCCAGCTTAGCTCTAGGTTCGTGAAGTGAGGGGAGCAAGCTCCTAGCACTAGGCCACGTATGGAACCTAACACAGACTCTTGAGCACTGAAACTAACCTGAAACCAACCTTAGACTACTTCTTCTAGGACCCGTTCTAAAAGCCAACTTCCTAAACACACTCTAAGGCATAAGCCAATAAGACTCTAAAACTTATTATTAGGAATTAACGTTAGGGTTTGCTTGTCTTCATCTTCTTTTCTGCCTTTATCTGAGTTTTTGAGCTGGTGAGGATGCATTTTTCTAAGCTTCAAACAACTCAGAACCTTTTTTTCTTCTTCTTTCTTTCTTTCTTCTTTCCCAACCACACAATAATTGACATCGATTTTCCAACCAACGCCAGCAACCTTTCTTTGCCGTCATCAGTTATCCGACCGACCTCGGCAACCTGTTCCACTGACATCAGTTATCTGACCAATGTCGGCCACTTGTTCTCACCAACATTATTTTTTTAACCGATGTCGATCACTTTCACAATACTTCTTCACAAAATAGTAGGCTTAAAACCTAACTTTCTTGTTGTCCAACACCCATTCTAGTTTTCTGAGACTAAAAAACATAGTTTCTAGAACTTGACCCTTTCTTGCCTTGAATGGTTTTGACACGTAGTCAAACCAAGACTCTTGTTGACCACACGAGGTAACAACCACTCCCACCTTCACCTTCCATAACTAGTCCTCTAATGGAGTATCATTCAGAGACCAAATGAACTCCTACCCAACTGACCCCGACTCAACCTCCCATTGTCCTTGAGGGGGACCAAGACTTCGAAAGGTTCCTTGACCTCAATGTCAAGGCCCTTCAACACTATCTCATGTGAAGTCGAATGTGAGACTCCTTAGGCAACCCAATTTATGGGATGCCAACCTCCTTAGTCAAGACGACAACCATATCCACAGCGTCTGTAATCCAGCCCATAAACACCTAGGCCATTGCCTCAACTAATAACCAGACCATGACTAATATTCTAAGTGTGGCTTCTTCTTCTATCTCTGGGCCCACTTCCATTGGGGTTTCGACCCCCCATCAATCATAGACTATTCAACAAACCTCTACCCCTTTCCAAAATTTAGTTGTCTCCATCTTGCCTACTCTTGCCCCCATCAACACTAGGGTGGCTACTCATCCTTTGGCTAATGTTGTCACAACCCAACCACCTCTGACAACATCAAGCCTATTCATGCCTTCTACCTTCACAACGCAACCACCCTTGGCCTCCACATCTATCACAATGACTAGTTATCAGTACGTTGCACCTATACAAGCGTAATCGACTACGTCGTGTGCCCCTTTTAGCACCTTACAACCTAGGGGGTGCCCCATCTAAAATTCCATTAGCTGATCTAATCAAAATGCTGATGGACAAAATGTCTAATCTTGAGACCTCTATTTTGGGCTCAAGAAATGTCCTTTCATATGACCAAATTTGTAATGAACCCATCCATCCCTCCATCCCAATCTAACTGTATCCCAGCTAATGGGAACTTCCTAAGTTTACTCATTTCCAGAGTAAGGAAGACCCTCAGTAGCATCTACGAGCATTCAGACATGCTTGTTACTTGATAGCACATGATGATGCGCTACTACTACGCACATTCCCCATGTCACTTTCTGGTGCTGCCCTCGACTGGTATAGCTCTCTCACCAGACACTCTCTTTTCACATTCACCCAACTGGCCCAACTTTTCCTTGACCACTTCTTGATCAATATCACCAAAAAGGTCTCCATCACAGACCTATACTCTATTAGATAGTTTGATGATGAATCCATAACCAATTTTGTTACCCACTGGAGAAGCTTGATCAACCAGCTCTCCTTCTCTTTGCCTCAACCCAAACTCATAGAACTCTTTTCCCAGGCGTGTGCCAAACATATTTCCTCTACCCTATGGGTCCAAACATTTTGCACCTTTGACAAAGCCTTCACGATGGCTAGGAAGCTTTAACTATGTGCCATCAAGGAAAACAAAGTCAAATTGTGGAGTAAAAACCCCAACACCAAGTCCAATGACTCTTCCTCTAAACCTTCTTCTAATTCCAAATCTAAGGCATCAACAAATGCTGTAGTCATCAGACCATCATCTTCAACAACAATCAACCAATCTCAGCCTTCACGTCAGACTACGTCACCAAACAATTCCAACAACAGTATGTGCAGCATCAATATACTCCACTAGGAGAATCATATGCATCTGTGTTGGATAAACTTGTCAAATAAGGAGTCCTCAATCTCCCCCAAATTTGACTGCCCCCTCAATTTGATCCCTCACGTGCTATCCCTGTGTGGTATAGGGAGAATGAATTCTACAATTATCACCGTGTCAAAGGCCATGACACGAGAAACTATAAGACTCTCAAGAACATCATTCAGGACATGCTAGATAAAGGTGACCTTGTTTTGGACAACCCAAATGCGCCACCCAATCAAAGCATAGACATCTTCAAACAACCTTTTCCCAACCATCCTCCTAGCCAAAACAATGTGTAGACCATGGCTGATAACTCCCAAGAACATAATATATGCACAATCAACACAGTCTCACCTCTCATGCCTAACCAACCTCTCTCACAGTCTCAAGAGGTTAGTCTGCCCATCAGTCCATCACATGTGGATGAACCCTCTTCTCCCGTTAGTTCTCCATCAACCTCTCTTATATTGAAGGACGCCTTAACCATACCAGCACCGCCAGCCTCGCCTTCCTCCTTCTTGCTACCAATGGAGGACCCTACCCTTCCTACTCCTCAACCATAAGTAGAAGGCACAATCATCCCTCCCCTCTACCCTCTTGAGGAGCCACATTCTCTAGTTCATTCTCCACCAAGAGAAGAACCTGTCTCTCTACCTTCTTCAACCAAAGACAATCCAGTTATGACTCCCCCACACCTTGGGTCTGAGATTACTACACCTAACACATTTTTGGCCCCACAACCATCCACATATTCTGAAGGACCAAAGCCTCATCCGACATCTTCCCAACCATTCTCTTGATTAGTAGAGAAACTAGGACTTCTCCAATTGAGAAAATTGGAGCATCATGCATTATGGGAGCAACTCAAAGCTCCTCATCCTACCTAGCCTGTCTCATCTCATGCCGCTAACCCTCTTGTAACAAAATCCCCCAAATTCTCTAACACAGACTAGACTTCCACTTCTAAACCTTCAAAACATCAACCATCCACATCAAAACATAAACCCTCATCCACCATATCAAAACCCATCAAGTCACTCGGTGTTCACCCCATCACTAACCTCACTGACCCACAAGTGAAGGTAGACTTGAACCTTGCCTCGCCCAATAGTAGTCCTCAAACCAAACCAAAGAAGACTGCTAAACCACGGTGGTGAAATCCTCCTCCACCGTCACCATTGCTCTCCATTTTGGGCCCTCATCCTTCTACCCTAATAGGAGTGCTCCCTACTCTAACCCCTAACCAAAACAAGTTACCTCCACTACTTCCTTTACCTATCACAAGCTTACCTCCTCTGGAAAATTCGGCACCTCTTGCAAAGAAAGTGTCATCTACACATGTGCCCACACCACCAACACAGAAGGTGGTACAAAAGTCTCCTTCGACACCTCCCAAGCAGAAGTCATCGACACCTCATGCATCAACAAGCACAAACCCTTTAGTGGGTTCATACGCTTTGATATTACACTGAATTTTGCAAACCTCTAGCATAACCCTTCCCCCTATCCAACCATTCCAACTGCTCTGGTCAAAACCTTCCTAGTTCGACGACACTAAAAATTGTCTATATCATCACATGCCAGGACATGATATCGAGAATTGTTGTGCCCTCAAGGTTGTCATTCACCAATACATAGAAAAAGACACCCTTCTCCTTAAGGATTCTGTCGATAGACCTCCAACACCTTCCCATATCTCTCAAACCTCCTCACCTTCATCATCATCTCATCAACAGACTATGGTCCCTTCACCTCTTTTGCCCCCTCTCTTCGAAATTAATGCCAACCACATAACCACTAGGTCACAAAAGGATAAGGCAAAAGAAAAAGTTGTTATTCCTTGGACCTACCCTTTTGTCTAGCCACCTCAACCACCAAAGCCCAAGATTTCCATCTTGGGTGCATCCCAACCCTCTTCTTCAGGGACAATCCATGACTCTATGTTAAAATAGCTTCACCAAACACCCGTGAAGATGACCTTATATGACCTCATCCAAAGCTCACCCCAACATCGTCAAGCTCTAATCAGAGCCTTACAAGCAGCGGAGGTCCAACCCAAAGACCCCCAACCACTAGCTGCCCTAGTCCACTTGTTATCCCCCATCACCTCTATCACTTTCAGTGATTCTAAAATTCCTACCTCTAATTCAGAAGATCAGGACGCTGCTCTTTTCATCACAGCCTATGTTGATCACACCAACATTAAGCGAGTCATGATTGGTAGAGGTGTTAGCATTAATATCATTTTTAACCATGCCTTTGATTAATTGGCCCTCCCCAAGAATTGCATATCAAAAACTGATGCAATCCTTTGATCTTTTAATGACACCACTGCTACCACCATTGGCACCGTCATCCTCCATATTCGTGTCAGCCCACACACAGTCCTAGAGCTCTTCTACATCATCGAGGGAGAGTTCCAATATAACATGCTACTAGGATGACCTTGGATCCATGCCATGGCTTGTGTTCCTTCTACACTTCACCATTGTGTCAAATTTGAACACGACGGGCAAGTCCATGTCATTCCTACCAACCCATCTCCTTTCAAGACTTGTAACACGACCTATCAACCAAATGAAATTCTCATTCCTCTCAAGACACCAACCCAAACACCACCTCCATCCACATAAGCTTCAACTAGCATGCAAATGATGGTCGCCCTTACCTCACCTTCTCAAGCGACAACCAAGGACCCCATGGAAGATATCTTCCAATGACTTTCACTTGGGGAATATCACTTACTTACCTTAGCCATGTTCTAGACTCCGCGAGAGTATGGATAGCTTCATCACAGTCCAAGTTATGACCATCAGATCAGAATGGTCATCCCTTATGGTCCTCCTAACCTTTGAATAAACCTCATCTATGGGGGTTAGATCAAGCTCCTACTAACGGGAATCCTCTCTCCTCACCTCAACCATTCACATCCGACTTCTCCTTTCTTGGCAACCCCACCTTCACTCACACCTACCTTTACAGGTGTGCATGGAAGGGTTTTGGCTTTGGGCACTATGAACAAGGCTCCCATCAGCCCATCGAACCACCCAATGATGACAATACCAAGAAATGATATGGTCTGGGTTTCCAAGAACCCATCGAGGCTTCTATAAACCTTTGTCTTGAACCCATCATAGACCAATCTCTACCAAGCACGCCTATTCTCCCATCCTCACCTACGGAGTCAATGGTTTCCATCCCTCCTAGTTTTTTTTTGCATAAACACCATCCGCTTAGAACCCCTAACCTATCAACTAAGCAGGGTATCCAAGTCTCTCCCTCTTGTTTATCCCAACATGATAGACGATGAGTCGGCAACCATCAACACTGTCCACTGCATAGATGACGATGCCATTCTCACCTACATGGGTGCTGATGACTCTTTCATTAAATGCTCCCTCCCTTCTAAAATGTAGGTTATGTTAAATGAATCGACCATTGACATTAACCTTCCATCTTCTGATGTTCCTCACGTCTTAAAGATTGGTCAATCTTTGGACGTCTAGGAGCAGATCGACTACACCAGCTCCCTTTCAGACCATAGCCAGGCCTTTACCTAGACCTATAGTGACATGCTTATCATCATCCCTAACATTGCCACTCATAACATCGTCACAAACCCAGAGGCTAATCCTGTTAGGAAAAAGCTTTGAAAGATGCATCCTCGCATTGTGCTCCTTGTCAAAGAGGAGCTTTAGCATCTTTTCTCTGTCTCTTTCATCCAACCCATTGATTATCTGTAGTGGGTGTCTAACATCATCCCTATCACCAAAGCAACTAGGGGGATCTGAATCTACACTGATTATCACAACCTCAACCTGGCCTACCCCAAAGACGATTTTCCTCTTCTCAACATTGACCAACTTGTTGATCTCACGGCTAGTCATGAGATGCTATCACTCATGGATGGGTTTTCAAGATATAACCAAATCCTGATTGCACTAGAAGATTAACACAAGACTACCATCATCACCCCATGGGGGACTTTTTGCTATAGGGTCATGCCTTTTGGCCTGAAGAACGTAGGTGCCACATATCAACATGCCATGACTTACATTTTTCATGATCTCCTCCACAAAATTATGGAGGGCTATGTGGATGACCTATTAGGCAAGTCTAAGCTTTGTCATGACCATTTGACCATCCTCAAGATCATCTTCTCTCACCTTATTTAATACAATGTCTGCCTTAACCCCAAGAAATGTGTCTTCAGGGTCCTCTTAGGAAAGCTTTTGGGTTTCATCATTTCTCTCCATGGCATTGAGATAGATCTCGCTAAAATCTAGGCTATACTCAAGATGCCACCTCTGACCAATCTCAAGCAACTTCACAGCCTACAAGGGAAGCTCCAATCCATCTGTCACTTCATCTCACAACTCTCTGACTGCTGCCAACCCTTTCATCACCTCCTCAAAAAGGATGTCTTCTTTAAATGGGATAAGGACTACCAAGAGGCTTTTGAAGCCCTCAAATGCTATCTAGTCTCTCCACCAGTCCTCATTCCACCTAAAGATGACCAACCCTTCTACCTTTACATCTCAATGACAAACCATTTGTTAGGTGCCATGATCACGCACTGAGACGAGCAACACCGTGAGCAAGTGGTTTACTATATAAGCCAGACACTCATCGACTATGAAACTTGGTATACCCATACCAAGAAACTCTATTTGGCCTTAGTGTTTGCCGCTACCAAGCTCTATCATTATCTTCTCAATCACAAAACCTTTATCATCACTCACACTGACCCTCTTAAATATATGCATTCCAAGCCATACCAAAACCATCATATGGCTCATTGGCTCATGCTTCTTGCTGAGTTTGACTTGGAATTTATCCAGTAGAAATCCATCAAGGGGAAAAAAATCACTGACCAACTGGCAGATGCCTCTCTACCTGACGAATCAACCTTCTCAGTGCGAGTTCCCTGACAAATCGATCGCCACCCTCTCGACTGATGACACATTCTACCAAATGATGATGTTCTTCGACGGCTCCAAATGTCAACTTGGTGGGGGTGTTGGGGTCATTCTCATCCCACATGAAAGTGAACCCATGCCTCTATCTTTCAAACTTGACTTTGAATGTACCAATAATATGGCTGAATATGAAGCCTTAATTTTGGGACTTTAAACCACCCTTTCTTTAAGCATCAAGACCATCAACATCTTCAGCGACTCACGACTAGTCGTCAATCAAATCAATGGTTCATATCTTTGTAAAAATGAAGTTTTACAAAGATACAAACACCATGTTGACACCTTCCTAGCATCTTTTGACCATTACCTCTTGCAGACTGTTCCTTGATCTATGAATAAGTTTGCTGACACCATGGCTTCTCTCACCTCACATATCCCCTCTTCATCATCTTCATCAAGAATTTACATCATGGTACATCATGTGCCATTTCCTTCATACATTTCCACTAACATCAACCTCGTCAACACTATAGACTCTAGTCCACAAGATGTGTGGTATAAACAACTTGTGCACTACTTGGCTCATTCTATCATTTCTCCTGATCTCTCTAGCAATGCACGATGAGCTTTCATCAAACACACGGCTTGATATACTATGCTAGGAGGACTTCTCTATAAAAGAGGTTTTGACAGCCTCCTTCTTCACTTTTTGACCTCCACTAAAGCATCTCATGCCATTAAATAGGTCCACGATGAGATTTGTGGCAGACACTTTAGTGGTAACTCAGTTGCCAAGCACATCCTTCGCCTGGGCTATTATTGGCCCACTCTTCACCAAGACTGTAGCGACTATGTTCGGCATTACATCAAGTGCCAGCAACACGCTACCTTGCTTCACATCCCTAGCCATGCCTTACAAGTCACTCAAGATTTTTGGCCTTTTTCACAATGGGGCTTAGATCTCATCGGTGAGATTAACCCTCATTCATCTCTTCATCATTAGTCCATTATCACCGCCATTGAGTATTTCACTAAATGGGTGGAAGCTATTCGTCTCATCTCCACAAAAGCTAACAAAATTTTTGACTTCATCAATACCCACATCATTTGTCGTTTCGGTGTCCCTCACAAAATCATCACTAATAACGGCAAGTCATTCAAAAACAAAATTGTCCAAAAACTCTGTGACTCATTTGGCATCAAGCTCAGCTTCTCTTCACCTTACTACCCACAAGAAAATGGGCAGGTTGAGGCTTCCAAAAAAATCTTAACTAAAATTCTCATGAAGGTGGTTAATGACACTGGAAGGGATTGGCACATTCACATTCCCTTCACTTTGTGGGCCTACCACACTAGCATCTAAACCCCTATAGGTGCTACCCCTTTCTCTCTAGTATACAGAACAGAGGCTGTCCTACTTCTTAAAGTATAGATCTCATCTCTACACATCTCTCTGCATGACATTCTTTCTAACAATGACTTTCATCAAGATCGCTTAGCTCAACTTGAGTTACTCGATGAACATCATCTTGCTACCCTCAACCATCTCCATGTCTATCAAAATCGCATCAAGCGAGCCTATGACAAGAATCTGAGAGAATGAGATTTCAAAATTGGTGACCTCATCCTTAAAGAAAATCAACATGTGACCAATATGGAACGAAGTAAATGAGGTAAATTTTCTCCTAATTGGCTTGGACCTTACATCATAATGCACAAGTATGGTTCAAGGACTTATCATCTATCTTCTCTTGAAGGCCGACCAAAACCTGAGCCTCTTAATGCCTTGCATTTGTGACCATTTTATTTTTAGATGAGTACTCGTTCATTTGACATTTAACTTGAGCTCATCCCTTGAACAACCCCTGTCATCTTAATCCTTATTCATTTTCACCCTGTTCCCCTAAACAATCCCTCTGTAACCCTTTTATAAAGTATGAATGCTTTGTCCTAATAAAAGGGAGACCTTACACTTCTATAGTCTTGTCCATGACTCAAAATTCTGTCAAAAATAAATTAAGATGTCAAAAATATCCAAAGGTCATAAAATTCTAAATGTAGACTGCTCCCTCGAAGGACATCTATATCATCATTGTTATAGCTATTAGACTGCTCCCTTGAAGGACAACTATTCAAAGCCCTCATATATATATAAAGCAAAAATATAGACCACTCCCTTGAAGGATGGCTATGACTAAACTCTTGCTACACACAACACTCTCTTAAAAGATTTTCGCATCGATCAGCTTCACAAATGCCCACAAAGCACAATGACATCTCTATGTAGACTTCCTGCATTGATCAGTCTGCTCTAAAAAGAAAAAGTCATGGACTTGGCTTATAGTTGTTCTCAGGGTCTCCTATAAAAAGGGGCAAAGTTATCCATACTAAAAAGGGTTACCCTCTCCTCACATATCACATCACCTACTCAAGGGACTTCGAGCTCATTTTTAATGTCAAAGTGATTCGATTACCTCTATAACACAACTAATGATCAACGACGTCATGCATGAATGGGGCTTTTGTTTCTAAAAACCCCCTACCTATGCTATCATTATGGTTCTTGTCAATGAAAGGGCACAATGCCTTTCACTTCCTTCATACCTTTGGTCACATTCAACCAAATCATTTGCCAACCAAACCAACCAAACCCTTTTTCGACCACTAACATTCCCATAGCCTATTCACACTAGTTTCTATGGACACCAATACACATAAAAACTATCGACCACGCAATTTATGTCAAGCATAAACCATTACTTGCTGACGCATAAACAGACTCATTTCATTTTTAGCATACATCCATCACCTAATATGGACACTTGCTAGGGATGAAAAACCCTAACCAATGTTACAGAATACACCATTGCACAATATGGAAAAGGCTGTAGCATCTTCTTCCCCCTCATCATCTCAAGCATGTACCATCAGACATATGGGATGTGCTAAATCATTCTCATGACCACACCAAACACATTAACCACTTTGACCCTTCCTCCCTTCTTTGGGAGAACTACATTGGCTTGAGGCCCTAACAACAGAGGCTATGTAGGCAGCACTCAGTTGACATGGAGTCTTTTGAGGTTAGCTTGGCCATTCCTTTGTCCATCCTCAACCAATGACCTTGGAGATCGCAACTATCTCCTCAGACCATGACCACTTCTAAGACAACTTTGCCTTGGTTGTTTTTGCCCTTACGACCTCATGACTAATTAGCAAATTGTCTACGACCCCCATAAGTATTGGATCACGCTCCAGTTGATCCCCACTACTTATGACATTTTCATGTTTTTCAAGAGCAGTTCCTGAGCCTAGGATACTTGGCACATGATGACCATTGGAGCTACAACTTAGATCATTTAACCCAATCAGCTATGACTAAATATTGGGTCCTGGTTATTTTGATTTTAGCACTCCTCAACCTTTGACCATGACAATTTGACCTACCTATCCTGTGGTGTGGCATATGCACAATCCCACCTTTTTGTAGCGTTCACACCCTAACCTTCACCCTTTCCATCCACTCTCTGTCAAATCGACACCTGATCTCAGGTTCTCTTCCATCGACTCTCGCTTTGAGGGGGGAACACCTCATCCCATACCTGGGGCAACCAACTCCTATTTTTGTCTTGCAATTTGTCAAAAACAACCAACAAGACAAAATGGGGCAAATGTTGACACCAAAATTGTGTCTATCCCTTGGTCATCCTCTCCCTTGGTCTCCTTGGTCCACCCCCTAAACATTCCTAACCCACACACTTATTAATTTAAAATAAATTAACTATTTTAAGTTAATAACCCCCTTCACACCTCACCCCATGCCAAATCTTAATTACTTAAACCCCATTTTAACCCTCCCATTAGCCTCTCACATTCCTTTAATCCACCTTGAACCATTTTCCAATGATAGTTAGACCTAGTAGTTGGAAGAATGGGGAAAAAGGCTAAAAATAGCCTCTTTTCCCATTCTTCAGCCACTGATGTTGGTCATTATTTAGCTGACATTGGTAGTTTTGCTGACATTAGTTCCTTTAAGACTACATTTTCTACTTCTATTGTCAGTCTCTTACAAATGTGAATCTAAAATCTTCACTGATGTAGACATGGAGAAGGCCATTGGAGGATTTTCTAGAGTGTCACAGACACTGACGTCGGTCAGGCCAACCGATGTCGACAGGAAAGAGATAGGAAGCAACCGACGTCGGTCAGTGATCGGCTGACGTCGGCAGACCCCAGGCAGACAGGGACCGATGTCGGTTGCCTGTGTGATTTAGACTGTGGATGTTACGGGTAGTTAGCTAACGAACCAAGTGTTTGCATGTTGAGAGCCAATTTTAGACTGGAAGCTATAGATCTAATTATTTTAATTAGATGTCTAATTATTGTTAGATGAGATCTATATAATAGACTCATGGTTGTATTGTAAACTTGTGCTAGGGAGTAAGAGAGCATTTAAGCTCCTTCAAAGAGAGGTGAGCAATGGTGTGTTCCTCCTAGTGCCACAGTACCAAGTGTGGGTGCTGGATTGGAGAATCAGCAGGGTTCTTTAGGTATGTATGATCTTGGTCATCAGGTGAGCATGGCCTCTATAGGAGATCTACATGGTAAGTAAGATCATTAATCTATAGGTGTATGTGTGTGCAAGGGCAAGGTTCACAAGTGTGTAGAACCAGATTGATCTATAGGTGTGGAAGATCAGATAGGATAGCAACACAACAGGGAGTAGGATCAAGCAGGATCTACTTGGAGTACGGTGTGTACACATTGTGATGTACGTAGAGTACATGGTGAGCTAAGAGGAAGGTAAGGCAGTCCCTTCCATAAGTATGGTCTGTTGAGTTGCAGGTTATTGTAGGTTCATCAGAGATCTACTTAAAGTATGTTGAGTACTTGTGGAGTGCGTGGAGCACTGGAGGTGAACACCAACTCTGTGTTTGAGTTGGGTGTTGGGACCTAAGAGAGAGAGCTTTGAGGAGAGAACTACTATTCACTTGAGGTGTGGGAAGCCTCTGAAGAGGTGGTGGAGAAGAAGTGGCATCTTCTTTATTGTATTCTTTTCTGTATGAGTATTAATACAAGTTGTGTATTGTCTCTCATATTCTGTGTTATTTCTGAATTCTAGTTACTTGTGATTCTGGTTAATTTTTGCATATTAAGTTGCTTGGTAATCAATTGTGTGCTTCCAGTTATATATCCCATCAAGTGGTATCAGAGCCTAGTTGTAAGTTCTTGAGCTTGATACCATCAAGTGGTATCAGAGCTAAGGTTGCAAGGAGCAGGTTTTATGTTTGGTTACAGGTCACTCTCAGGGGTTTCTGATTGAGTGGGATTAGAGCAATGGCAGATGAAAGTAAGCTAAGAATGGAGGAGTTGAAAAGCACAGATGATCACTTATGGTCCTATGGAAAGAAAGAGAAGGTAAAATAAAATTGTTGGTTTGTGGAAGATCAACATGAAGGAACTGAAGAAGCAGATGTTGCAGGTGATGTGGCATAAGATGCTCTGGGAGGTTTCTTGGATAAAGTTGAATCTTTGTCAATAGATTCGGTTGCAGCCCCAGGTAGAGGAGCTGGTGAGCCTTGCCAAAGAATTGGCAAAGAGGTAGTGAAGCTAAAATTATAGGTGGCCAACACATGGTGTTGAAGAAGGTCATGCAGGTCCCAGGTTTGAAGATGTGGCTAATTTTTTTAGAAAGGTTGGATGATGAGAGATGCACAATAACTCTTACAGTGGTTACACTTGAATTAGCTGGTGGTAAGAAAACATGTACTCTTTATCTACTTGTTTATATTACTGATTCTTCTTCTATTGTGGAGATGTGGCTTTGTAGGCTTGGTCACATGAGCAAGAAGGAGATGCATGTTCTTAAGCAGAAGACAAACATATTTGATAGGCTTAAGAACTGGAAAACCTTGGTGTTCTTGGAGGAGATGGCAGACAAAAACCAGTGGATGGTGCTGGATACTTCTAAGCAGGGCAGTTTGGACATGGGTTTTGATTCAAAGGAGCTCATAGGTAAAAAGTCATCACTCACAGGAAAACACAAATATCAACATCGATCAGGAAGAATCGGCATCGAACAAATAGGTGCCGATGTCGGTCATGTGTAGACTGAAGCTAGTGATGTCAGGCAGGGTAAGACCGACATAGTCAGGAGGACCGACGTCGACAGTAGGTAAGACCGACATCGGTCAGGAGGACCGACATCGGTCAGGAGGACCGACATATAAAATAGGGACACTAACGTTGGCAGTGTTGGTAGTCAGGGATAGGCACATGGGAACCGACGTCGGTCAGATGCAAACCATGTAGTGACTGAGGTCAGTCACTGTAATGGATTTTGGGTGGATAGCTAGCTGTCAAGGAGTCTCAAATACCCATATGGAGGATTGAAGACGTAAGTAGGCCTCAAATTTATTTTTCCTCTTCTTTATACTCGTTGCTTACTGTAGAGCAGGAAGGATCTAGGAAATAAGTGGGAGCGTGGTAGGAATATGATGCAGAACCAAGCGAAGACTTGGTAGGGTTACCAGCAGGTATGAGAGCATAGAGATGAATGGATACCTTAGTTGAAGAATAGAGTGAATGGACACATGAGATGAAAGACTAGGCATATGGTCTTGAGGAAGCTGCAAGATAGTGGTACAGGGTTTGACAGGTGGAGGATGAAGCATGGCTTTAGTCAATGTCAGGGTAACTACTGTGGTTTGTCTTACCAGGGGGATGATGAGTCGTGACATCATTTTGTTGTTGTATGTGGATGGTATGCTAACTAGCAGGTTTGTACATACAGGGTTTTGCTGAGCTAAGGGTAAGATTAGTTTAGTGGTTTGCTATGGAGAATTTAGAGCAATGAAATTCTTTGGCATGGGAGACATGGGAGATCACAGGTTGATTTTGTCTCCAGTGGGAGATGATGTGAATCAGGTGTTGGTGAGGTTCAGGATGTAGAGCTAGAGCACACTAAGGGCTAGACAGGTACAGTGTCCAAAATCACATGAGGTCTGGTATAGACCTGAGTATTCCCAAGTAGTGGGAGCTGTTAGAGAGTTAGGAGCCAATTCGGGGAAGTGGGTTCTCAGGGATTTGAGAGGGACCAACAACAAGTATGCTAGGTAGGGTCAGGACTTCACTACATGGGTTTGTAGGTTCGGATGTGGAAGGGTACTCAGATGACAGGAGGTGTACCACAAGTTGTGTGGTGGGTTGTCTTTAGGATTGATCTTGAAGAGGGATACAAACTAGGAAAAAGATTAGATGGATTATAGGTACAGGTATAGTGCAGCTATTTATCTCCAAGTGGGAGATTGTTAGGTTGTGGAGCTAAAAGCTTCACTGATGCAGACATGGAGAAGGCCATTGGAGGAGTTGCTAGAGTGTCACAGACACTGGCATCAGTCAGACCAATTGACATCGGCAGGGAAGAGACAAGAAGCAACTGACATCGGTTAGTGATCGGTCGATGTCGGTAGACCCCAGGCAGATAGGGACCGACGTCAGTCGCCTGTGTGGTTCGGACTGTGGATGTTACGGGTAGTTAGCTAATGAACCAAGTGTTTGCATGTTGAGAGCCAATTTTAGACTAGAAACTGTGGATCTAATTATTTTAATTAGATGTATAATTATTTTTTGGATGAGATCTATATAATAGACTCATGGTTGTATTGTAAACTTGTGCTAGGGAGTAAGAGAACATTTAAGCTCCTTCAGAGAGAGGTGAGCAATGGTGTGTTTCTCCTAGTGCCACAATACCAAGTGTGGGTGCTGGATTGGAGAATTAGCAAGGTTCTTTAGGTATGTATGATCTTGGTCATCAGGTGAGCATGGCCTCTATAGGAGATCTACATGGTAAGTAAGATCATTGATCTGTAGGTGTATGTGTGTGCAAGGTCAAGGTTCACAGGTGTGCAGAACCAAATTGATCTATAGGTGTGGAAGATCAGATAGGACAGCAACACAATAGGGAGCAGGATCAGGCAAGATCTACTTGGAGTATGGTGTGTACTCATTGTGATGTACATGGAGTACATGGTGAGCTAAGAGGAAGGCAAGGCATTCCCTTTCATAAGTATGGTTTGTTGAGTTGCAGGTTGTTGCAAGTTCATGGGAGATCTACTTGAAGTACGTTGAGTACTTGTGGAGTGTGTGGAGCACTTGTGGTGTGCATGGAGCACTGGAGGTGAACACCAACTCTGTGTTTGAGTTGGGTGTTCAGACCTAAGAGAGAGAGCTTTGAGGAGAGAATTACTGTTCACTTGAGGTGTGGGAAGCCTCTGAAGAGGTGGTGGAGAAGAAGTGGCATCTTCTTTATTGTATTCTTTTCTGTATAAGTATTAATACAAGTTGTGTATTGTCTCTCATATTCTGTGTTATTTTTGAATTCTAGTTACTTGTGACTCTAGTTAATTTCCACATATTAAGTTGCTTGGTAATCAATTGTGTGCTTTTAGTTATATATCCCATCATTTTTGCTGGCATCGGTTCCTTTAAGACTACATTTTCTACTTCTGTTGTCGGTCTCTTGCAAACGTGAATCCTCTTGCTCTACACTTCAAGCTTTCTCACTCCTCAACTTCTTTTAGGTATCAACATTTCAACAGCACTCTCCAAGCTCAAAGGTTCTACTCCAGTCATTCTGCACTAGATTGAAGGTTGCACGACATCTCCAATATCAACCATAATGGAAACAGACCTCCTGTACTTCTGCATCTACACCCACAACTAAGTATTTCTACTAGTTTTATTTTAGTATTCTTTTAAATACATTAGCAATCAGTTTACTACTCATTTCCAAGCATTCTTGACACAACCTTATCTATTCTTCCCAGAGAGGTTGAAAATCCTTCTCTCACCCTTATCTCCCTTTTGCCCCTGTCTTCCATCTTGTCCCTCTTTCAGACCATACTCTCTATCCTGTTGACCCAGAACCAACCACTAAAACTCTCGCAGACACCCCAAACTACTTTTTTGACCATAAACAGACCTGAAACTCATCCAAAGCCTTATTGCCCTAACCAACACTAGCCACCAGGCCCATTGCCCCTACCGACATCGGCAGACTAACCGACGCTAGAGACCTTAATCAACTGATGTCGGTAGAACCACTGACACTGGTGATTGTGGAAGATAGATTGCCACATATAGGTATGCATTTGTTTCTATTTCTTTTGTTCAGTCCTTTATCATTTTCTTTTCTAGCAAAATTCTATTTTTTTCATCAATCAGTGGACTGTCACCCTTCTAGGAAGTCTTTGTACTTCTGCGATCAAGCTTTTGCTTGACAGTCCATCTAACAGTTTTCCTGTTTAAGTCTCTTTCTTCTGCAAGTGTCATCCTCCACAACCAAAGAGGAGTTCTCTCAGTGTCTAGATAACGGTGCACAGACCTCATCCCGGTAACATCTAACCGTAGACCACTTATCTCAGTTTCTTTCATCTTTTGAATGTGAAAAGCAAAAAACTAGTTAGAAACAGTAAGATGAGCTATGAGCTAGCTGAGTACCCAAACAAGAAAATAGTTTAGTCCAAAAATTACTAGTGAAAATAGGATTATGATCACTTACAATTATTTTTGGGGTTCCATGTAATTTGAGAACTGCTTCCATAAAAATAGCTGCTACTGTACTTGCTGAAAATGGGTGTGAGAGAGTAAAAAAATGGGCATATTTTGTAAGACTATCCACAATGACCAAGATAACATTATTACCTTTAGAACAAGGTATCCTAATGATAAAATCCATGGAAACCTCCTCCCACCTTTGACTAGGAATTGCTAATGGTTGTAACAGACCTAGGGTCTTAACTGTTTCACCTTTATTCTTTTGGCATATCAAGCATTCTTACACAAACTTTTGAACATCTCCCTTGAGTCCTTCCCAAAATAATTCTTTCTTAATTCTATGATAAGTTTTCAAGAACCCTGAGTGTCCCCCAATTGGAGATGCATGCAAATCTGTAAGAATCTTATGCTTAAGCTCTAAATTTTTGCACAAGTATAACCTACCCTTATACCATAAGACATTACCTTTCCATTCAAATTTGTTAGAGGCTAAATTACCTTGCGAGAGATTCTAAATCAGAACCTATGTATCCTTGTCTTGCTCCCATTCTAACCTAGCTTCATCCACCCAATCTACTTGCAACATAGACATTGCATAAAATAATGCTTATGTGGATGCATCCCATCTAGATAGTGCATCTGCTACTACATTATCTTTACCATTCTTGTAGATGATTTCAAAATAATAACCCAACATTTTGGCGACCCATTTTTGTTATTCCTTAGATGATAATCTTTGCTCCAAAAAGTATTTGAGACTATCATGATCTATTTTCACCTTAAAGTGTCTACCCATTTGATAAGGCCTCCATTGTTTAACTGCATGAAGAATAGCCATAATTTCTTTCTCATAGATAGGTTTTTTTAGATTCTTACCTTTGAATTGATGACTTTCAAATGCAATGAGTCTTTCTTCCCACATTAGTACTCTAGACCCAAAAGCATCACATTCAACAGTGAATGTCTGTGAGAATTTTGGAGTAGCCAAAACTAGAGTGGTGCACATAGTTACTTTTAGTTTCTCAAATGCTTTGGTGGCATCATCATTACAATAGAAAACATCCTTCTTTAGAAATGCAGTGAGTGGATCTATTATCCTACCATAACCTTTCACAAATCTTCTATAGTAACCTGCTAGTCCAAGGAACCCTCGAAGGTTTTTGAGAATTTTTGGCATGGGCCATTCCATTATCGCTTTGATCTTTTGGGGATCAACTTTGACACCTTCATGGGAAACAATGTGACCGAGGTACTCTACCTCATGTACTCCAAAAGCACATTTAGATGGCTTTGCATAAATTTGGTGCTTCTCCAAAACTATCAACACCTGTTTCACATGTTGCAAATGTGTTTCCCATGTCTGACTATAAATCAATATGTCATCAAAGAAAACTAGCACAAACTTCCTTTAAAAAGGCCTAAAAATATTATTCATCAAGCTTTGAAAAGTAGATGGTGAAGTTTTAAGACCAAAGGGCATTACCAAAACCTCATAATGGCCCTCATGTGTTCTAAAAGTAGTTTTCTGAACATCTTCATCCTTGATTCTAATTTGTTGGTACCGCGAGCGAAGATCCAATTTTGTGAAATAATTATCACCATGCAACTCATGAAGTAAATCATCAATTATTGGAATAGGAAACTTATCTTTGATGGTGTACTTGTTGAGTTCTTTATAATCTGGGCACATCCTCCATGTGTCATCCTTTTTCTGCACCATGACCACTGGTGATGAATATGCACTTTGGCTATGCTTGATGATCCTTGCCTCTAGCATCTCATGGACCATATTTTCAATTTCACTCTTTTGTGCATATGGATATCTATATGGTCTGATATTTGGTGGCTTGCCACCTAGAATTAGTTGAATGACATGATCATGTTCTCTTTTTGGTTGTAGTCCTTTTGGCATGGCCCCAAAAATAGATGAGTGGTCCTCAAGAATTATTTGTAGATCAAGATGTGTAGATGTTTGTGTGGGTTAAAATTTTATGGAGCATAATCGTGCAATAAATCCTTTTGTCCCATTTTTTAGCATCTTGGTCATCTGATGTGAACTAATCAATTGTGGAGATTTTGCATGTAATCCACATAGTTCAATTTTCTTACCTTCAGAATGAAAGTGCATGAATAGTTCTTGAAAGTTCATCTCAATGTTACCTAAGGTTGTGAGCCATTGGACTCCCAAAACAATGTCTATGTTACCCATGAGAATAGCAAACATAGGGGAGTTGAGATTGTACCCACCCATAGTAAGCTTAATACTATGGCATTTTCTTGAATAATTAATTGTGCCACCATCTGCAATCATGACCTAAAATTTTGGTTCTGGGTAGATGAAACAGTTCAATTGAGTGGCCAACTTATGGTTTATAAAGTTATGTGTGCTCCCTGAACCAATCAACACTGTCACCTTCTATTTATTGAGGAAACCCACCACCTTAAGAGTTTGTGGAGTGCTAATACCTGCAAGTGCATGATAAGAGATTGTAGGTTTGGAATCTTCAAGTACCTCCTCTATATCTTCCTCATCATCATTGGAGGCATCATCTGCTTCTTCATCTTCATTTGGTCCCTCAATGTAGAATAACTTCTTCTCATCACATCTATGTCCTTTATTCCACTTGTTGTCACAACTGAAACATAATCCTTTTGCACACTTCTCTTCAACTTACTGAGGGGTCAATCTAGTAGGTAGAGGAAATGTTGGTGACGATATGATACAATCTTTGAAGTGAGTGAATGGCTACTTTTTTTAGCTATGAATTTTTCCTTAGCTCTACATGCCATGATAATAGAATCAAAAATCTTAAGTGGATCAAACAAGCGTACCTCATGTTGAATGTGGTCCTTGAGTCCACCCAAAAATAGGTCATTCAAGTTTGCTTCAAAAATTGTCTCCATACATAAGGACAGGTTTTGAAAATGATGAATATAATCCTTGACAGAGCTAGTTTATCACAATTTTTCTGGTTGGCTAAAGTAATTCTCTGTCACACTATTGTCATAGTGTAATTATAGCTCCTCTATAAAAATTGACCAGGTGACATTGAGAGTCATCTTTTTTCTTTTAAGCACACAACCATTGATACCAAATGAATTGATCAGGTTCAAGATACAAGGATGCCATGTTAACATTTTGTCCACCTAGAATCTGATGTAGGTCAAAAAAATTCTCCATTTGGTTGATTCAATTGAGTGGATTTTTTCCATCAAATTTGAGCATATCCACCTTCAGTAATAGGTTCCTCTATGGCCATGGAGTTAGATTTGAATTATACTAGTTAGGAGAACCACCCTGGTGGGGTTGTGTAATAGATTTAGCTTGATGATTTGACTAATTAATTTTCAAATCCATCATGATATCTCCCAAAATATCTTGTATGGATTGCATATTACATTGTATGCCTTGTACCTCACTCTGAATGCCTTGCACACTATAGTCAAGCTGGCTCACTTTGTGATCTATGTCAAAAAACCCTGGTACAAAGGGTCTAGTACATCCCCCTTCTGACTCCATCTCTTCCTTGTTAGGAGTTTTACTTGGAGTTTCAGCACCCTTTCCTCGGCACCAAGTTTGTGGACCTGCCATAAAAGGGTTTTACGATGTCGACCCTTATTGGCACTTTTGACCCAACTTTGACCAAGTGATTTTGGAATTATTTCAGCCTCAAATCAAAATATACAAAGAACACACCATAGCCAAATTTTTCTAAGCTTTCCAAAAATGTAAATAACTCAAAAAAATTCTTTGAATTGTGCACTATAGAGCAATTTTATGAAAAATCATAAAATAGAGATAAATTTTGTAAAATAGATCCAAATGAGCTAAAATTTTAATGGTAGAGTAATTTTATTACTTATCACCTCTAATAAAATTTTTGAAGAGAAATTTGCAACCTTTTTTTATATATCTCAAAATTTAAAAATTTAGTGTTTCACCCATAAGATTGCCCAAATCACAGCTCTGATACCACTTGTAATGAAATTACTTCAACAATAAAGTAGAATAGCATAAATAGATCCAAATATGACTATAATATATCTGAATATATGATAATAGACAAGCCACTTTGAGGGGGAAACCTCTACAAGCTTCAATAAGAATATAATTCACAATATGATGATAAATAATTACCCAATATCTCCTATATATAGTCTATCTAGGCCATGATTACTCCATAGGCCGACCTACTAATCAAAAGAAAGCACAGTTAAATGTAATATAACATGAAAGAGGGATAAGTAAGCCACAAGTTAGCTAATACTATCCTCATACATGTGATAGGTTAGGGGCATAGCATAAACCAACTCCAAAACATCCTCATCAGGTGAAAATAACTTGCATACACATAGAATAGGGTAGACAAAGTGTTGAAGGACTAGTCTAACATGGTGGAGACATGGTTTTCTAATAAAAATATGGGGGTGTGAGATAAAAAAAATTAAATTAGGTCTTCATAATATAATTAAAACATTTAATACACCATGTCTCATTCAAATGAAACCTTTGTATGCAATTCAAGCTCCTATAAGTGGACAACTGACTGAAAATGCTCACGGTGGTTTCCTCTTACAAAATGAGATGATAAGCACATAAAAACCTCATGAAACATGAAAACAATTATTGGGGGCATTAGATAAGGAATTAAAAATTCTCTAGAAGCATTCTTAGCAAGAGAATTGCACAAAATCTTCCAAACAAGACCAAAATCTAAAGGCTGCTTAGATGAATAGGCAATTTTGAAAATTCAACTTCAAATGGATGATTCATAAAGCACAATTAATAATTATCAAAATAATTAATATAAAAATAGAGTTCTCTAGGTTTATAATATTACCCCAAGAACATTTTTCTTGAAACCCCCTATGCCGACTGTACTAAGCAAGACCCTGTAAGTCACTTCTTTATGCCAAGAAGGGTGAAAAAGAGATAGAATGGTTTTGGGCATAAAATGACACTTAAAAATTAATTAAAACATGGAGATGAGTATATGGGAGCTGAATAGTCACATTTCAACCTTCTCCAAGTGGAACACTTCCCAAAGAGGCTTTACAAGTGCTAAACTCACTCTTCTCTTCAAGAAAACTACCTTTTTCTAAGCAACTTGAAAATTTTCAGTTAGTGATAGTTACTACAAACCTCCTAGGACACATTTTATTTGATAAAACTCTTTTAGACTTGAACATTTCCCAATAAACCTATACAAATCATTAAATACACTATGTTTGACCCTTAAAATGACTCAAAATGATAAATGGACCTAGAAATTAATCAACCAAAGATATTAAAACATTAATTGACATAAAATGACCTATAAAATATCCCATTACAATACATTATACCCCATTATAGGCCTAGAAATCAATTATTTTACTAGGGGTGCCCCAATTTGATCTAAAAGTCAAATTTGGTCAATAAATTGGTGACTCATAGGGGTAGTATGTCTACTATACTAACTAGACTAGTAGCCTTATTAGTCCATTGGGATTATGATTCATCTAAGTAATAAATAAAACAATAAAACCTTTTAACATTGACCACAAACCTTTAATCAAGACAAGAAACTAAGATTACCTTAACCACACAAAGCAAATGACACACACAACAAAGAAAGCAAACATAGAAGACACACACATGTGCCAAAGGCATTTAGTTGAATCAAAGAACTAACAATGAGCATACCTCCTCCCTAGATTGAGAGGGAAGTTTGAAGCATCACCTTCTTCATGAGATGGGACATTGTGTAAATCATGCTTCTCCTTGGATTAGATGTTTTGTGGATCAAAATTATCTTTTGGCACTTCAATTGTCATACTCTAAAGTAGACCATCTTCAAAAAAGTCTACAATGTAAAAATATTCTTGTTTCATCCAAACATCTTCAACCTTGTCATGTAGATCCCCAATTGCAACTTTAAATGATGATTGAGAAAGACACACTTTCTTGTCTTCCATGGTGCTCTCAACAAGATTAGGATTCTTCATAGCTGCAAGCTCTTCTAACTCATCACGGAGATTTGAAAACTCTATCCAATATTTATCATTATCTTCCATGGAAACCTCTTTTTTCATCTTGTCATACATTTGGCCTTTAATTTGACAAAGCTCTTCAAGTTCTTAAAGTAACTCCATTTGCAGTTGCCAATCATTTTATCCTTTTTATCATCTAGAACCACTATCTCTTCCATATTATCTTCTTGATGTATGATGTCATCAAGATGGGGTTCTTCAAGCTCTATTGCATCATCAAATGGCTTCATGATAGTTGGTTCTTGACCAAAAAAAGGAACTCCATCTTTATGTTTGATTGCACACTCAAGTTCATATTCATTAGACTCATCAACAAGATTGGGTTTATCATCAGCTATGCAATATTTTTGAGAAGAATAAAATTCAACCAAATCATCAAATTATTTTCATATGACATTGAACTTCTACCATATATCCTCTTCCTGATGATCATCTTCAAGAACTACTTCTACCTTGGTCTCATGAAACTCATCTAGGGATACCATTTCTTAAGATATGACTTGAAAGTGTTCTCCATATTTGATAACACATTTAAATTAATGTTTATGATGGTCATATACAAACTTTGGATCAGATTTAGAGTCTTATTCAAGAGCTACAAGATCTTCCATATCCTTGTCCTTCATGGTGATGCCAGGACTAGGTATTTTGAAATCATGTGATCTAGCCCAATGAGGTTGCCAAGGAGGAAAGATGTCTTCAAACAAGATCTCTCTTTATTTATCAACCAACTAATTCCCCTTACATTCCCATACCATAGGTCCATCAAGGCAAAGAGTGATATGGTAAGGACAAGATGAGCTAGTTGGTGGAGGTGGCACATATAACTCAAAATTAGATTGAGGGAGTGTAAAGGCTTCTTCATGGGCACACATCCCTTCCAACATAAAGACATTAGCTACTAGATTTTCCTTTTGTTGACCAAAGGGAGTCCCTATGGTTATTTATTCCTCACAATCACTCATGAAATCCTCTTGATTAGCCATGATTTGGATTTGCTCTTCTTTACTTACCTTTCTCAAAATAGGTTCCTCCTTGAGAAGGGATGAAGGGAAAGGTTAATGGATATGCTCATGGATTTGAGGTGAAAGTGATGGAACAGAGATGTAATGGAAGGTGAAGGGATTTGAGATGGAGTATGGAATGTAGGAGAAGGTTTATGAATGGATTTGGAAAAGAGGAAGGCACTAGTGAGCTCATATGGAAGTGAATCCTTGGGTTTATTAGGAGTATCATTAACATGACAAGAATTTCACTTTGCCAATGATATCCTTATGTATAATCCATTGAAACATTTGGTGTAAAAGATTCACAAGAATTCTCTTGAGGTTGATAGGCATCATAATATGAATGACAAGTCTCATATTAGTATTGATAGAGAGGTGTTTATTGGTAGTCATTCTCATAGGATTATCTAACAACATGGTGTCCATATGGAGAGGGAAATGAAGGACTATATGACTATCATGGCTTATAGGGTTGTTGAGAGGTAAGGTGTGGTTCATAGTAAGGCTAATTTTAAGATTGATGCACTTCATGACAAGGCTGATTATAGTCACACCAAGGCTCATTGAGAACTTATTCACATTGATGGGTAATGGCCCAAGTTTGAGAGGTTTCACCAACTTGTAGGGAACAAAACTCAAAGCCAAAGTCAGCCATGAAACTTCATGAGGAAATAAGGACATAATAAATAGTCATCAACAATCTTCCAAAAGGAATACTTGAGCTACTTAACTAGTTGATACAACTTTGGAGTCACCATTAGTGCTTGAATAGTTGCCTTTAAAAGTTGGTTATTGAGAGACAACACCAAAAATCTCTCAACCTCTTGGAACAAGCGTCCCACTAGGCATGCCAAAAAATATTATCACTTGTATTTGTACCCTTTGAGGATATGACAAGGCTCTCCTCATCTATGTGTCACAATGGAATCACCTCTAGGCTTGTGGTTAGCCTAAGGAATGAGGTGAGTCTCTAGATAGGGCTAGCTCCCTTGATGTACCACTATGGATCAAAATACAACTAAAATATGGGGAGTGAAAATGGAAAATAAAATAAAATCAAAGCTAAACTAATGGAGGTGATACACCAAAATGACTAATGACATCCAACCATATTCATATTACACTTGAGACAAGGCAACAAACCAAACATACACTCTTCCAATCTATAAATTCTCACATTAATGTTACATTGTGAGGTCAAGATGAACATCTAGGCTAAGGAAGACTAGACAAGAGTCCTTGAATGGCACTGATGAAGAGACAAACTCACTTAATCCTTGACATATCCAAAAACACTTCACATGCCATGTAAGAAGAAGTTTTATAACTATAAAAAGGTTACAAGAATGAGCTAACATGCTAAGGAAAAAAATTGTCACTTAAGAAAAATCAATCATTCAAATGAAACACACTATGAATAGTCATATAATAGGTAACACTTAGTCATTTTATTGATCAAATGGTATACAAATGAGTAGGGCTTCACCATACTTAGGTGGAACATCCAATACAATGACAAAATGGCTAACTCTTATAGATCTTGAGAGAGAAAGAGAGAAGTCCAAGGGTCCCAAAGAAACCTGTCAAGATATTAAAATCAGTTATCCATGCATGATAAGAAGGTATGGGTCTAACCATGCAAGGTCATGAAGTACAACTATCAATTCAAGTCATCAAAGTTATGCAAAGTGACATAAAACTCCTCTTTTTATACACAAATATTGCCTTCATGATTGGAGCTATTTGAACGTCTTATAAATAATGAGGAATAGTCCAAATTATTGAAATTTAAGTTAAAACTCTTAGACATGACTCTCCATGCATTTTTTGCATTCTTGGTCCTCTAGAAACCTCTAAAAGTGAGCCATCATCATCTACTATCCAAAAATCTTCCCTTTCATGCACCCTACACACTTGGCCTCAAAATTCACATTATTTGATCATGAAAATACATGAGAGAGGTTTAATGATAATTTTCAAGATCCTTCATCGTCTTGGAAGCATTAGGCAAGCTTTAAACTCATCTCAAGTGAAGATTTCACCCCTCTCACTAGCTTGTGCATTAGGCTAGTTTTGATTGGCTGAGTTAAAGGACCTGTTTGAGACACTTAGGAACATTTTATTGGAATAAAATGGTCATAAGGAGTTATTTCATGTCCTAATATTCCTCCCAAACCTAATTTCATGTCTTGACTCATCCTGTAGCCTACAAGCACAAAAAATAGTGAAGAAAAGTTTGTTTTATACCATGTCCATACAAGTACATACAGATAATTGGCATGAGAGGGATCTTGAGATATTATTATTAAAAATATAATATCCATTTTATTCAAACTATGCCACCAGGTTAGCTATACAACTCAATTTTCCCAAACTAGTCCTAACAAGGGTTTAGTAGGGTTTTAGGCCTATTTCTGGTCTTAAGGTTGGTTCATAAAGATCCAACATCAAACATACCAATAAATTTTCAAAATATTATCTTCACATACCCTATGAACCTCCCCAAATGCCTTGGAATCCCATGAAAACCCTCCAAAGAGATATGAGCATTCAAAGTCCTTTTGTTAAGCTTGTTTTCACCATTCTTACATGTCAGAAATGTCTCAAGAGTCAAAAATACCTTTATATATTATTTATTTGTACTCCCATGTCTTGGGAACCTTATTAGTCATCTTATTAACATGTTACAATAGGATGGAAGGTATATCTCATGTTGGAAGTGTGACTGACTCCTCATTCTAGCACTAGGCTTCAACTTTGCTCTTTAGGTCTAAGTTGTTTGAGTTGAATGTATTTATTGTACCTATTTTACATCACATGGGCTTATTTACATCTTAAATTACATAAAAATCATGTCTTAGTACATTATAATTCTCACCTCATGATAAACTTGAAGATGACATCTGCATTGGGCATCAAATTTGTACTCTGCCTAATAGACATGTTTGTAACTTTGAGAGTATAGAATACTATGCTAAGACTCATACCTTCCTACAAGTCTATTCATGTTTTTATAAGATTATTAAAACTCTTTATGTATTCTAATATGGTCTATACAAGTCTCAACCTATTCTTCCATCACTTTCTTCAAGACTACTAGATTTTATGCTCATAAGGGAGTGCCCTCTATCTAAGATTAAAAAAAGGGCACTCCCCTACTTTATAAAATAGATTGGAATATTATAATATCTTATCTAAATAATAATTATTCCTTAAACAAAAATTCATCTCTTTACTAGGTCATATGACCTCTTATCTCACTCAAAACACAAGACAAACTTATGTAAAGGATTGTGTGCAGGGTTTAGGATTGCAGGCTGCATGTTGCTTACTAGAGTTTCTTTATTTGCTTGTATATTCACTATGAGGGAGCTGTTAGATTATCTTCATCAATATAATAAATTTCCAAATACTTACCAAGTTCTGTGATCCATGGTAACCCTTAAAACCCTTTGAAAATCACAAGACTATGTTCAATCAATTTCAGACTGTATTTGCTTAAAAACATCAGACTTGTAGGTGATTTTTCATGTTTCAATCCTTCAACACAATGTTTATAGTTTATTTATATCTTATAATATCATTTATTCATACTTTATACCCACTTCTTTACCCTTTTGGATATATACCTTAAAATCCTAGTTTGTTTATTCCTTCCTTGATTGTTGTGACAGTCCTATATAATTACTATAGGTGCTATCTACGGTTCTAAAGGAGTTTGTTTCACATTGTTTTAAACTTATAAGGATCATAATGACTATAATTAAGGTTCTTATAAGATTATACCATCACCTCAACCTCCTTTTCACTTTTCATATGCAATTGAGCTCTTAACTGGGTCTTTCCTGACTGAGACAAACCATGCCTTTGGAACCCTACCTATAGGTTACATTACCTAGTTTAGAGATTATGAAGATCATTATGCTCATAGAGAATATTCATATTTGTTTTTTTCATCATGTTACCTTTTCCAATCATTACACATGCATTTTTAACTCACTAGACTTAGTCCTTTTTGCCTTTGACTACGACTCCTAACAACTTAACCCTACTGTAGATGTCTATGTTTGAATTAGGCTTTGAAGATATGTTTAGATCCATTCTAAGATTTATATGATCATTTGATATTTATTTAACCCATTAATTCACTTTGAGTGACCCTAAGTCACTACTTAGGCACATTTCTCATCTTACTACCTATCATGGTCATAACCAAGCTGTAGATAGCCATTTCTAGATCATTATACACATATAGAGGGAAACCTGACTATAACATTGGAACTTAAGTCTCATTAAAATAATTAATGTGATTTTCACACTTGGTAAGGTCCTTATATAATTCAAATACACTTGTCATTGTCATTTTTTGGAAGTGGAGTCACTTTTTAGGTCAAAGCTTGTAGATAACATTAATTGAGTTTAGTGGTCTTAGGGGCATCTTTGAGTCTCCTAAAACTTGTATTCCATTAGCTCTTCACTATTCAAACTTTACCAAGTCAGTGCCTATGATAGAGGATACAAAACTAATCAATTAGTAAGCATCAAAGGTCTTTGAAACTTTTTTATATGATATCACCAAAACCTACAGGTCATAACCTGGCTGTAGATGGCCATTTATAGATCATTATACACATGTATAGGGATACCTGACTATAACATTGGACCTTAAGTCTCATTAAAATCATTAATGTTATTTTCACACTTGGTAAGGTCCTTAGAGAATTTAAATACACTTGGCATTGTCATTTTTTGGAAGTGGAGTCACTTTTTAGGTCAAAGCTTATAGATAACATTGATTGAGTTTAGTGGTTTCAGGGGCATCTTTGAGTCTCCTAACACTTGTCTTCCATTATCTCTTCACTATTAAAACTTTACCAAGTAAGTAAATATGATAGATTATATAAAATTAATCAATTAGTAAGCATCAAAGGTCTTTGAAACTTTGTTATATGATATCATCAAAACCTACAGGTCATAACTTAGCTATAGATGGCCATTTCTAGATCATTATACACATGTAGAGGGATACCTGACTATAACATTGGAACTTAAGTCTCATTAAAATAATTAATGTGATTTTCTAACTTGGTAAGGTCCTTAGAGAATTCAAATACACTTGACATTGTCATTTTTTGGAAGTGGAGTCACTTTTTAGGTCAAAGCTTGTAGATAACATTGATTGAGTTTAGTGGTCTCAGGGGCATCTTTGAGTCTCCTAACACTTCTCTTCCATTAGTTATTCACTATCAAAAATTTACCAATTCAGTTCCTATGATACAAGATACAAAAACAATAAATTATTAAGCATCAAAGGTCTTTGAAACTTTGTTATATGATATCACCAAAACCTACAGGTCCTTTATTTTCCACTTTTGGGGAAAAAATTCCCAAGAATCAATCATTGCTGCTTCAAGGTATCTCACTTCTTATTTTGGTCTCATTGATACCTTAAACCAATCTAAAACGGTAAATCATAAATCAATTAATATTCCAAAGAAGGATTCCAACCTATTTCAACACCTCAAAATGATATTTCTATGCTCTGTAAGCACCATTTGTAGATAATTATTTAATATATTAGCAGCAAGCATGGAATTATGGGCATGGCATATGCTATTAAGTTCTCATGATTTATGAATGATTATCAAAACTCCTAATTAATCCTTCATGTTTTAAAAGCTTGAAACCTTCTCATTCAGACCTTCAACCTCATATGACATCAACAGAGGTTCTTGTTGTTGCATATTAGTTGTATATGGACAGTGAGTGTGAAATGGAGGGGAAAGAATAGGTTGATGGATGGATCTAAAAAAACTTCAATTCATGGTTAAAATATTCATATTAATTATTTACTCTAAGGACACTTTGAAACCAATTCTAAAACATCATCATCATGTGTAAATAACTTGCATACATAGAATAGGGTAGACTAAGTGTTGAACGATTGGTCTAGCAAGGTGGAGACATGGTTTTCCAATCAAATTATGGGGTTATGAGACCAAAACCTTAAAATATTTGTTCATAATGGAATTTAAACATTTAATACACCATTTACAATTCAAATGAAACCTTTGTATGTAATTCAAGATCTTGTAAGTGGAAAACTGACCAAAAATGCTCATGGTGGTTTCCTCTTACAAAGTGAGATGATAAGCACATAAAAACCTCATGAAACATGAAACCAAGTGTGGGACGAATTATATAAGGAAGTAAAAATCTCTTAAAACAATATTAGCTAGTGAGTTTTACAAAATCTCCCAAACAAGACCAAAAACTTAAGGGTACATAGATAAACAAGAAATAAAAAAAAATCAACTTCAAATGGATGATTCATAAAGTAAAGTTAATAATTATCAAACTTATTTTTATTAAAATTGAGGTATTTGAGTGTATAATGTTCCCCCAAGATCAGTTTTCTTGAAACCCCCTATGCTGACTGTACCAATCAATAACCTGCAAGTCACTTGTCTATGCCAAGAATGGTGAAAAAGAGATAGAATGGTTTTGGGAAAAAATGACACTTTTAGATCAATTAAAATGTGTATATGATTTTAAGGGAGATTATTAGTCATATTTAAACATTTTCTAAGTGGTACACTTCCCAAGGAGGTTGTACAAGTGCCAAACTCACTCTTTTATTCAAGAAAACTACCTTTTTTTAGTAACCTAACAATTTTTAGTTAGTGACTATTAATACAGACCTCTTAAGACACATGTAATGTGATATAACTCTTTAAAACTTGAAAATTTCCCAATAAACCCATACAAAGCATTAAATGCACTATTTTTGACCCTTAAAATGAGTCAAAATGATAAATGGACCTAGAAACTAATTGACCAAAGCTAGTACAACATTAATTGACATCAAATGACTTATAAAACATCCCATGACAAAAAATTATACCACATTATAGGCCTAAAAATCAATTTTTTTACTAGGGGTGCCCCAATTTAACCTAAAAGTCAAATTTATTGAATAATTACAATTGGCATCTTGAGCTCATTGGTAACATTCCTCCTAACATTTTAGATTTTGATGATGATGAGCCTGATGAGATAAACTTGAAGATCAAAAATTATTATCTCTCACCTCATCTCATCTCATATCTCCCTACTTCCTTGTAACCTCATTCTCACAAGCTTCCTTGTGATGTCATTCTCGTAGTCTTAACCAAGACTAGGCACTCTATTCACCAAGCTTCCTATTATTACAAGGTCATCCTGACCTATGTAATAAATCTTCATACTCTAGATTATGATGATGGCTATTATTTATATGATCCTCTTTTAGGCAGCCTTGTCTAGGCCCATGATTCTAATATTGTTCATTACCTCTCTTCTTTACTTGAGTCTTTTCATGCATCTCATCATTCTCTTTATTTTATAGTTCCTGATTCTTGCATTTTTCCTCTTTATCGTAGGGTAGAGATGATGTCAATACCTCTAGTTTCTAAGGAACCACTTAGGACCATGCTCTTAGATCATGATATTACTAGACCTTATCACTTTTCCACACCTAGGGTAGTCTTACTTAGACCTTCCATACATCCCACCCCTCTTTTAGTAGGGCCAGCTATATTTGACAATGTTTTCTCTCCTATTATTGATGAACCTCTTCCTGTGTCTCCCCCTAGTGCTCCTCCTATTTATCCTAGTTCCAATCCTTCCCCATAATCACCCTCCATTGATGATGGCTTGCTTCCACTACCTAATATGGCTCATTTTCCTACCAAATAGTTTGTTGAGTCCTCTTCAAATTCTTCTATTCCTTTTTCACTTCCTTCTGTGAGTGCTCCTAAAACCACTTTCTAGTGTATTTTTTGCTTCTATGGGATAGATAATCGCTATTCTACCTATTTTCATAAGTTATGAAAATACCATGATACCTTGCATCCTTCTTCCCTATCATTATACAAATCCATACCTCCCCTAAAGGTACTTCCTGAATACTTACCTAAGTATGGTGAGGTATATTGTCTAAGGCACCTATGTGGCACATATCACATCATTCATTGTTGTATTCTCCAACAACATATTAGAGATAACCTTATATCCATCCCTGAGCCTTCTACCATTCCTCCCATAGGTTGTTCTCACAAGAAGGCTCCTCCTTCTTCTCCTATGGTTCCACTTTTAGTGGTTTCATTACATCCTATGGTCCCTTCCCCACCTTCTTTGCCTTCACCTGTAAGTCCTTCACCTATGGATCCTTATCCACCTAAGATTCCTTCTTTTCTCATAGATCCTATTTCCACACATTCTCTTAACCAAACTTTTCCTAAATTTCCTCCTCAACATGATCCTTTGAGCATTCCTACTTTTTTAATCAAGGAGATCAGAAGAGAAGTATTTTTCTAGTATTCACTAAATATTGATGAGACCTTAGCAGTAGTTCGATTATAACTTCATCAAGACTTATACGATGTATTGGATAATGTGTGTAGACATATTTACTAGTATTTAAGAGCACATTCATGGTGCTTCCTCATTTATATTTGGATTGGATGTGTGATCCAATATTTTATGTATTTGATTATACCATTTGACACTGTGTCAAATTTTTTCTTATCTTATATCATATTTTTCCTTCTTTCTGTACTATAGTTAGCTTATGTTATTATATTACATTGTTCATTAATTGTCTTTTTATTATATTTATATTTTTCCCTTATCATTACTTTCTTTTTCTTTAGAGTTTTTCTGAAATTTCTTCCCTTGTATCTTCATGATTTTTTGCTTGCTTTTCTTTATTTTTCACAGATAGTTGTCATGGTCACTTGGTTATATCTACCCTCTTCATTTTGATTACTATCTCTTATTACCATGTGATTAGTTATCAAGCAATATTTCTCATTACTATATCCTTTCACCAGTCCTCCTTTGGATCTCCTTTTTCCCTTCTTCATTTTTCCACAAGCTAAGCATATACATGATTGAGACTTGAGATCACATGCTCAGTTCATTGTCAAGCCTAAGTGTTCTAGTCATTCTTTTATCTTGGGTCACTTAGCTTTATTTAGCCTTAACCTATAGCTCATTTGTGTGTATCACCATCTCTCTCATGATTGGTCATTTTAAATTTGTATGGAAGAGGAATATTAAAAAGCCTTCAAAATAAAGTTAAAATCCAAATCATTTAAAAAAAAGGCAATGATATCAAAAGGCAAATATACTAAATATTCTTGAAATTTCTAATCACACTAAAAGATGTGATTCAAATCACATCTCCTTCTTCTAGTTGAAGCTCAAACTTCATAGTTGGCCTCACGATAGAGCTGAGGTCCTTTGGGATATGGTAGGATAGTAGATTAGAAGAGGAGAATAAAAAAATATTTTAGTGCTACCTACTCTCTCATGCAAGTACCCAATCTTCATAGTAGATCGATAGCTCTATAAGGGGTTATGAGGAGTGAGGAACATGTCATAGGAAGGTAGGTCCATTTTATTTTCCTTGTACTAATCTACCATCATGATTTGATCTTAGTAACACACCTATTTGCTTGTAAATCTTTCTATCTATAACAAGTAGGTTTCCTTTGTACATACATGACCACTAGTCACTTAGTGTCTTTTCATGTCCTTGGTATACCTCTTCTCTCCTAAGGTCTTCTCATAAGACTATTAAGTCTTGCTTATTAAATTCCCTTTTTCATTATTTTTCCTTCATATTTCCTCTTGATAAATATTATTTTGCTTATTGATCACTCCCCATGGGATTTCATTTGTTATTTTCTTTGTAAGACCTTAGATAGGATCTGACATCCCTCACAAATTGCCATCTTTTCCATCCTATTACCCACATCTTTGATTTACCATTTCCTTATCCTTTTGCTTTCCAATGCTATTTTGGCATTCCCTTGGGTTTTTATTTTGTGAGTTGTAGTGTAAGACCATGGATAGGACCTGATCCTCCTCACAAAATTTTCCAATAATTAAGTCACCATCCAAAATTATGTGTCAAATAAGAGATAATATTTGATTTATTATGAGGTTATATGTCATTGACATACTTCCCATCCTGATATTTAGTATGTTTTATGCTTAATTAATATATCTTTCACCTTTTATATTCTTATTTTTTGGGTACATGGAAGATTACAACCATTTCTTGAATTTCTTATACTTCCTAGCTTGAATTAGTATGTTAAATTTAAGACCAAATTCTCACAATTTTTTTTCTTTTGTACTTCCCATCGTGATATAGTATAATTGATTAACTTAATTTTTATTTGTTTTTATTACCATTTGTGCCCTTTTTCATACCTTCCATTTTATTACATTGTTTGTCATACTTCCCAACATGATATTTAATATGATTTTACTTATTCTAGTTTGGTACAAATATATTTTTCATTGGTTTTAAAAAAAATCCCCTTTTACCATCTTGTTTTCCATTTTCTTGGATTTTTATACTTGGTCATTTTTTGTTATTACACATTTCCCAACTTGAACTAGTGTGTAGAACATTTCTTTGATTTCTTATATTTTTCCAAGTCCTTTTTTACCTGTTTCTTTTAAACCATGCATGTGTTTTTCATACTTCTAGAAATGAAACCACACCACATATATTTCTTATAGCATATACAAAAAAACTAAATACATGTGATAGAATGAAATATATCCAAAGAATCCATAGCCTCAACCATAATGAACAAACATAACAACCATAAAGACAACATACACAACTAACACCAATAAGCTAAAAATGCTAAATCATATATATATACCATGATTTTGATACAATGATATACAAAGCCTCATCACTAGGGTTAAGCTCCATCTTGTGTATCTATAGGCCTAGCCACATTTCCTATTGAGGCCTTGGTCAGAATCCTTTGAATTATATGCTATCAAGGTAGTCCAAGATCTCAATCCATATACCTATACCTATAGGCATGCTTCTTGCATTTGTGCCTTTACCAACTCAATCTGGGTTATCATATGTGCTTGAGTCTATTGAGTCTACATCATTGTATATGCCTACATCATCTATGCCACTATATCCAAATGCACAACACTCTTTCTACCAAGGCATTCCAAGCCTATCTCTTACATGTACCCATATCTACTATTGGCTACATCATCTCCTTCTACACCTATATCTACCTCACTACCTCACCAGCTAATCTAAACTAGCTTGCTTGAGATGGGGTAGATGCTACACTTTGATCCTCTAGTGTCATTGGGTCATATGGATGTAGAGGCTCATCTAGGATGTCATAGAGTGTACCCCTCACTAGGGACCCCCATCTCTCCTCTTCATCCTTAGGTATGCCTATAAAATCACACCAAATGGATATTAGATCACTGTAATATCTCATAATGTCTATCTATATCTCTCTACTAACAAATAAAAACTTAAAAAAATTCAACCATCTTCATACCCCTCAGCTTCTGTGCTTTAGGAATTTGACTCAAGAGAGGATGGTTAGTATGGTGTTAGTTCTAAAATGAAAACAAAATGAAATAAACACGCTAATAGCATAACATATCTAGGCCCAGACACTAGGGAGAGCTTAGTTAACAAAAGCAAATGACAAACACAACTAAAAATTATGGAATGAAAACACAAGATTTCCTTCACCTTCTTTGGATGCTCTAAATGCCTTTGTAGTGGTGGCTTGTTCGGCTTGTGCTCATGAAGTTCTTGGTAATGGAAGCTTGGCTACCTTCATCTCTCCTTGGTACCTTTGGCTTGGCTTGGAATAAATTTGGCATGGTAACACTAATTGTAATGGCTTCTTTGAAGATATTTATGCATTATAACTTTGCATAAAAAAAACTTAGAAATGATGTGGTAAGGCCTCCTATTTATAGATTTTTGCAAATGTCTAGAATCAACCTGAACCATCCATCTCAAGATGAAGATGTGTGGTTGAGGATTAATCCAATTTTTGGAATTAAGTTTGTAATTATCCTCATCATGAAATTGGAAGAAGGGGTAATTAATAGGCATGGAGGGATTTGATGAGGCATGGGAGGCATGAATCCTGATATTTGTGGCATTTATAGACTAGGGATGTCTTCCCAAGAAATAAGGTCAAATAATGATGTAGATATTCAATATTCATTTCCAAAAATAAGTATTCAAAAATTTTCCATGGAATTCTTGATTAGGCCTTGATTTGGATTAATTAGCTCTTAAGCATGATTAAACAATTTGTGCACAAATTACTCAATTTGATCAAAATGTCATGTTCTTGGTCCAAAATTTGACTGGATTGGAATTGGAAGTCCATGTTAAATGCATTAGAACCATTATCTCATTTAGGATGTTACCAACAACAAATAACAAAGGCACATATCTTGTGTAAGAGATTTGATAGGAAAGAACAATATAGAGCACCCAAGTATAAATTTGGCATTTTGACTTGAAATGATTTGATCAAAGTTAGTTTGACCATAAATTGAATTACCCCATTTAGTGATACCCTGGCCAAAATTGGCACTTGAATATGTCAGTTTCACATCATTTGGCATGTTTTAGTGTTTTTAGGCCAAATTGTGTATTCTAGGTGGAAATTGGTTAAAAGCCTAGTTGGAGGTTATCGGTGGCTAGTTTTAGATGTCTACAGTTTGCCCCTATTTAGGAAGATGTTGAAAACCATAGGCAAATAAATGACTTCTCAAATAATGAGATATGGCCTGTATGCCAAAAAGAAGATGATGGTTAAAGAACAAAGCTCTAAAAGGTGTTTGGGAAGCCCATGATGATGCCCCCTTGAGGGAGTGGTCATCATATTTTTTGATGGATGGTCCCTTTAAAATAAACAAGAAGAAAGGTGGAGTTAATCCATGCTTGAGATTAATCCAAATAAGAAAATGCTTGCATGCATTGATGTAAAAAGGTTGTTGATTTATGTAAAGGTGGTTATAATCAAGAATAAAAGTCAAAATAATGATTTGCCCATATGCAGTTATAATCATTAAGAAGACCTAGATTGGCTAAAGATGATTGTACCCAAGTTAGGGTTAATTAGGAAGCATAACTCAATGATATAACCTAGAATTCAAATTAAATATGAGCAGGTGCAAAGTGACGAAAGAGATGAATAGAAGAATAATATTGATCAGTGTAAATGATTCAATTGTGCTTGATAATGAGGAGATGTTCATCTTGATGAAAAATGATGCAACTAAAATGGTCATATGAGTTGATTTGATCAAGATGGGTGAAAATATTTGCCAAAGTGTGAATGATTATGTAGCTTCATTGATTGTAGACCTTCTTGAAGCTAATTTTTGCTATATCATGTGATGGTAGTCTTCATGATAAAATGCCATGAATACTTGGATAAAATATGCATAAGGACTGACTCTCAATCTAATAAACACTTGAAAATAATACACCAATGATAAAAGCCATGATGAAAATGTTGACATATGAATATGGATAGACTCAAGAATAATGTGTGCAAGGAATCACCCAATGCATACATATAGACTGAGTCAAGGCAACAGTGCTAAAATTAAACAAACAAACAAGTGAAAAAACAAACATAATCAAACAAAAAAATAAACAAACAAACAAGGAACTTGAAATAAATGAACAAACATAAAGCCTAAAAATAAAAGCAAAAGAAAACATCCTAACAATGGCAATGCCCTAGTAAGGTGGATCGAGGATAACTGACTAGGCTTAGATAAGAAAAATGTTTTTGGAATTTTGAGGTATCTTAACTTGTTAGAGAATGACAAGATACCTACTCATAAACTGGCGAGAGCATTTGGCTTAGGTTTCTCACAAAATGGTGAGAGCATATGGAAAGGGAGACTGAGGTGACCTCAACATGAATTGAGCATGACCCACATAGTCCTAAAATGACCTCAAGTAATATTAATTATATCTACACAAAAGGTGAAGAAAAACTAACTTGGTCTGAACAAATTCTCAAATCTGACCAATGGCTAGTCAAATGAAAACAATGATGGGAAGGTGATGTAGTAATGCATGGTAAACAGATGTTGACCCTAGTTTTCCCATAGGTGGTTATAACTAGGATACAATATCATAGGTCAGTGATACTAATGTTCCCATAGATGGTTATAATTAGTATCAAGACTAGTGAAACATTGATTTACCTATAGGTGGTTATAATCAGGCTCACATAAACAAGCTTAATATGATGAAAGATATCTTGCCAAATCAACTATCACACTACTTTCATAAACTATCATTGAAACATGGATTAGATTGATTATTGAAACTTAATCATAATCCTCTCACAAAAAGTATAGGAAGAACCAAAGTAGCCAAGATCAAAATAGGATTGGGTAGGATGACTAAAAATAATATTTGGTCTAGATAGGAATAGACTGATAGGATGGTATGGTCTTGCTTAGGATTATGATGGTCTAGATAGATTGGATAAAATTGTAAGAGGATTTCCCCCAAGTGATGGGGTGAATGTCTAGGTACTTAGACAATGGTAAATGGATATGTAACAATAATAATGACATGGTACATGTTTTTGGCCTAGGTATGGTTTTTGCTTTTGTTGTTCCTACTGATGGGGAGATGCACATCCTAATCAACAAATGATACAAAAATAATACTTGATCATGTTAATTTCTAGTGCACACATCATCTGAATAACTACTCTATCAAAAACTCAATGCAGATTTGGTTGTTAAGAATGCTTTTGTGATCTTCATTGGTCATTGATTCTGATTCCTTCAAACATTGAGACAAGGTATTTTTGTAGCCTCTACAAAGAAAAGTGTAACCATGGATGGTAAATATGAAAAAATATTAGATGGTGGGTTTGATTGTGAAATGGAATGGTAGATGACAATGGAATGTATAATGGTGGGGAAATAAATGAAGATCAAGACTTTCAATCATACATAATGTTGTTGATGCTAGATTTGACATAATTTTGGTTGTGGTAGGGTTGAAGACCTGTTCTCTCAATAAGACCATCATATTTTTTTATTGTTTGGGCCTAAGAGTAGCTACCATCTGATTAGGCTATAGATATAAGCTATTTTGATTTGATCTTTGATTTGATCTTCATCAACTAGTGAAGAACTTTTGTGCTCAACTATTGGTGTCTTAATGGGGTTTTCACCAGTGAAGTTACCTTGATAGTCTTGTAGCGCCTCTAAGAAGGTTTCACTAAGGGATGCTAACTTTTGAATTTAATTGTCTTCTAATGATTCTAAATTTTTTTTACTAATAGATGCTAAGTTCTAGCTTGGATTGTCCCCTAGCACCTTTAAAAAGGTTTCACTAGGAGAGTGTTCTACTACATAAATGTGGTTTTGGCCTCCTTACTCTTCTTCAACTACTGTGTCACCATGGATGCAATCTAACAAAGTGTGATTTTGTTAATCCCAATTGATAGTTGTGAGATATGGAATGTCAATGATATAGTTATTTTGGTTGATGGTAATGGCCCATGGAATGGTAATGGAATGGTGAGAGGTTGCATAATCCTCATAGAAGATACTAGGAGAACTTATGTTGATGTTGAAGTAATCATCCTAAAAAATTGTAAACAGATCACAAATGTACTCAAACTAATATGCAAGGAATGCATAACCAATATTTTAACAACCATGAATATATTCTTTATCTAAATCTAATTCTGACTCAAGGGACTCTAAATCTAATGTTGAGACTAATGTTGATTCTGATTCTGATGCTAAATTTGATGTTGGTTTAAGAATAGAACCTAACTATAATTTTGATTCTACATCTGATGGGTACTCTACTACAATGATTTCTTGTTGAATGCTTGGCATTGGATAAGTAATAAGTTATAATAGCATGATGGGATCTATAAAGACTGGTTTGTTAAAGTGAGACTCCTCTAAGATGTGAAAAAGGTCAAGACACAACTCTTCAGAGACTAGCTTGTCAATAGGAGGCTCTTGAAAAATAGGCACATGGTCAAGGTAATGATTTACCCAAAGATGGTTTTAATCACCAAGAAGTGACTTAGCAAAGACTGGCTTATCAGAGTGAGAATCCTTGATAATTAGTATAAGATCAATAGGTAATTTATCACAGGTTGACTTTTCAAAAATGGTTGATTCAATAGAAACATCTTCGATTGGTTGGTTCTCTTGCCCTTGGTTTCTAATGAGTTTGAAAATACCAATTTTGAACACAACTTGGTCTTTGAATGATTGGGTCAGTTGAGGTTTGGTTGGGATTGGTATTGGATGAGGAATGACTTGTGGTTGGATAATGGTAGGTCCTTGAGGAGCATGATTACTCACATGAGCCAAAGGACAAAGTCTTGAGATGGTAATGATAGGGCATCGTGGAGCTTGATTACTCACATAATCTAAAGGACTAGGTCTTAGAGTGATGAAGGGCCATTATGGATCTTGATTGCTTGCACAAACCAAAGTAAGAGGTCCTAGTATAGAAATGGTTGGGCATTATGGAGCTTGGTTTCTCGCACAAACCAAAGGATGAGGTCTTATAATGGCAATAATACAACATTATGGTCTTAGAATAGAAGTGGTATGATGTGGTGGAGCTTTATTACTTGCATAAGCCAAAGCATCCAAGTCTTCCTCATAAACCATATCATCCTAGTTGTGAGTTGGCTCATAAGCTAGTTCTTGACTATGTTCCATGTACTGATTACTAAAAAGAGGGTATGGATTTGTATCCCAAACAATATTATGTATAGTTGGGTCTTCAAATTCCTCTTCATACCAATCAAGGTCTTGAGTTGGATTTTAAGTTGATTTATGACTTTATTCTCATGAATTATTAATATGAGGTGCATATAAATCGTTCTCACAAACCATATTCACATCATTAGGGTCTTGACAAAAGCTATAAAAGTCATTTTGTGTAGTCATTATATCATAAGCTAGATTGTAAGTGACTCCACCATAACTATATCTATACATATCCATGTAAATGATGAAATCTCCAGAACAAAAAGGCCTAGAGTTCTACAAACTATGAAAAACTATTTCCAAAGGACAAATGGTTCAAGCTTGGTCTAACTTGGTCGAAGGGGTGGAGCTATATCTCCAATATAGTCTGAAAGTGGATCTTTATCTCTAAAATTATTTTTGCTAAGACATGGCATAAAATAATATAACATCAAATTTCTAATGTCAAATTTCATATGCACAAAAGGTCAGGAGTTTGAATAAAAACTAGCATGTCAAAGGTCTAGGTCAAAGTGTTCCAAACAAGGTCTAAACTAGGAAAGGGAAAAGTTGAGTTACTAAGTATTTTGTCTAAACATAGAGTCAAAATATAGGCTCAAACAAATAGGCATATGCTAGGACTTTTAGCCAAATGACATCAAAATCTAGACTTGAAACAAACGCTGATGTGACTTGATTTAATATAACAAGTTTAGAAACAACTTTGACATAAACCTAGCACACAAAATCAAACATAAACATGATTAGTTTTCATAAGGCATAATAAAAAAGGCTCTTTGAGAAAGTATATGTTTATCATAAATAAAGGCACAAATAATGATGAGGATAGGCTTTAAACAAACAAACCATCAATAGTTTTCAAATTTGGGTAATTGATTAACCAAAATTATGCAACCCAAAAGAGAAAGATCTATGTTTCAGCCCCATGAATTAAGGCCTAAACATAAATCAATCAATGTTTGAATCCAAACTTGACAAGGCTAATTGAAAACTCAATGGTGAAAACTAGGATTTGTCCAAACAAGCTAGACAAGATTGGATAACATGATGGCATAAAACAAAGGTCCAAATGGTATACATGACATGGTTTGAAACAAATAGTTTTTGGTGCAAGATAAACTAGTCTTAAAATAAATTGAGTAGCCTAATGGCATAATCATTCTAAAATGATGTGATAAATGCTATGTTTCAAAAGAAACAAAGGTATAAATGGTTTGACATGATTTGGGTAGTATAACACTACCCTCCTCAACTCAAGTGGCATACACACAAACAAGTTTAAAAATTTTCAAGGCATAAGTGTGGTGTAAAATAGCTGGCATAACACCTCTTTAGACAAAAGAGTGACATATAGACAAATTGGTTTTGACATACATTATACACAAACAAATAAGTTTTAGTCTCAAAAACATACCAAATGAGAAAATGATAAAAAAACTCTAAGTATAACCATCCAAATCTTAACAAGGGAATGAAAAAATGGGGTTTACTAAACTAGAAATATTTTAGTCATTCTAGGGGAATAAATTATACATTGACTTTCACATCAAAAGATGCAAAAAACAAGCACAAAAATTGGGTGACTGTGGTATTGAATAGTTATAAAAAGGTCTAGTCCTTTTTACAACCACAACATCCTATTGTTCACTCAGTATAGTGTGATGTCCAAATGTAGATACGTCCCATCTGCAAATTGAAAGGAGTAATTTAAGTCAATGTCAAGAAGTGAAACCTTGGGTCAAAGCTTCCCTAAATAACTTGTAGGAGGTAATGACATCCCCATCGTAAGCCAAGTTTCCATAAAAATAAAGAAAGCATAAACTAGAAAGACTTTAGGGTCATTTTCAAGGTCACCCAAACTATGACGAGTTTTTGGGGAGTGATTTAGATGACTTTCTTTCTACACCTTGGACTAGGATACTTGAAATAGGAATGGTGATTTTGATTCTAAGGGTTTCGTATAGGGTACAAATGGAAGAGAATACACACAACATTCCTCTCTTTGCCAAACAAAATCTAACTAAACAACTATTGCAAACAAAAATTGACAAGTGTGTTCAATTTTATACCCAAATGAAAGATTTGGTGGTGTTCATTTGACCCCTTGGTCTTAGTTTCAAACTTTTAAAACATTCACCAAAACATCTAAATTATTTTTTAAACACCAAAACAAAGTTCCTAATTGATTTTTAAGCATGCAAAGGTGATTTAAACATGTTTTGAACAAACATCAATCTTGGTCCTATAAAAAAAATGTTAGCATGTCCTTTAGTTTTGAAGCTATTTTTTGCTTGAAATAATGAACTTTGAAAAAGTATCTCTCAATTCTATGTTTTTGTAAAAACATAGTGACCGACGTAAGTTAAGCAGGTAACTGATGTTGGTATTTTCTATCGACATCAGTTATTATGTAAAACTGTGGTAAGAAAAAATGGTAAAATGAAATTAGAAAATAAATTTGCAAGAGTTTTAAGGGCTCAAATAAATATTTTAGAGTTTCAAAAGTATCTTCTTTAGGTTTGAGATGTGTCTAATCCCACCAGGCATGCCATTATGTGCTTTAGGAATTTGACTCAAAAGAGGATGGCTAATATGGTGTTAGTTCCAAAATGAAAATAAAATAAAATAAACACACTAATAGCATAACATCTCTAGGCCTAGATAATAGGGAGATATTAGTTAACAAAAAAAAATTACAAACACAACTAAAAAGTAAGGAATGAAAAAAAAAAGTTCCTTCACCTCACTTGGATGATCCAAATGCCTTTGTAGTGGTGGCTTGTGCTCATGAAGTCCTTGGCAATGGAAGCTTGGATATCTCCATCTCTCCTTGGCACCTTTGGCTTGGAATGAATTTGGCATGGTAACACTAATTTTAATGGCTTATTTGAAGATATTTGTGTATTAGAACTTTGCATCAAAAAATCTTAGAAATGATGTGGTAAGGCCTCCTATTTATAGATTTTTGTAAATGTCTAGAATCAACCTGAACCATCCATCTCAAGATGAAGATGTGTGGTTGAGGATTAATCCAATTTTTGGAATTAAGTTTATAATTGTCCTCATCATGACATTGGAAGAAGGGGAAATTAAGAGGCATGGAGGCCTTTGATGAGGCATGAGAGGCACAAACCCTGATATTTGTGGCATTTATGGCCTAGGGATGTCTTCTCGAGAAATGAGGTCACCTGATGTTACAGATATTCAATATTCATTTACAAAAATAAGTATTCAACAAATTTCCATGGAATTTTTGATTAGGCCTTGATTTGGATTAATTATCTCTTAAGCATGTTTAAGTACTTTGTGCACAAATTACTTAATGTAAACACAATGTCTTATTATTGGTCCAAAATTTGACTAGATTGGAATTGGAGGTCCATGTCAGATGTGTTGGAGACATTATCCCATTTAGGATGTTACAAATAAAAAATAATGAAGGATGTATCTTATGAAAGATATTTGATAGGAACGATCAATCCAGATCACCTAGGTGCAAATTTGGCATTTTGATTCAAAATGATCTGATCAAAGTTAGCTAGCCCATAAATTGCATTACCCCATTTAGTGATACCCTAGCCAAAATTGGCACTTGAATATGTTATTTTCACATCATTTAGCATGTTTTAGTGTTTTTAGGCTAAATTGTGCATTTTGGGTGGAAATTGGTCAAAATCCTAGTTGGAATTTATCGATGGCTAGTTGTAGGTGTCTACAACTTCTATGATATAGTCCTCTGCATGATCACCTAGCATAGTCTCCCCATATATGTGACCTCTTATTACCCCCTTGATTAGTTGACTCTTGAACTTGGCTATCATGGCTCATGTCCATCTCAGCATCCATCTGAGTAGTCTCTCTAACATCTCCTTTGGTGCATCTATGGGATCATCTGGGATGTCTATATTCTCCACTCTCTGCTATCTCTATCAAAATCATGTCCTCGATGGGTACTGATAGTGGTATATCTAGTATTTTTTCCTCCTCTACCTCCTCCTTTACCACTCATCATGCGCTATTAGTCTATGGTCACTCGTGGCATGGCCTTAGTGTCAAGCTCACTATCAGTGGTTTGAGTCCCCTCTTCCCTCATGGATACCTCACATGTTGAGACCACTAGTTGTGCATCAATATAAATATCTCTAGATGAGGTAGACCCATTTATCCTAGCACCCATGCCATTGTATATGTATCTCTCCACCATATATAGTGACCAATCACCTCTCTCCTTTCTAGTGTTGGTGCAACTATGTGCTAGCTCACCCATGTAGCTACTAAGTGCCCATACAATTTCCATAATTTGTTTTCTCATATCACCAACTATAGTTCTTGCACATGGGCCATGGCCTATACTACCTGGTCTTCCTACCATATTTGTACTCGAGGTAACCTACCATCGACCACATGGGGTAACCCAGCTGATCAATACATGAGGAATCTCTCATATATCCATATTATTGGTAGTATGATCGGCCCCATAGTATTTTACCCTCTGACCAACATCTTGAAAAAATCATGTATGAGTTAAACCTAGATGACAAAACCTAGATCATATAGTAATCCTTCCTCTATCATCATCCTACTCAAGGCTACCATGAATAATGGCACCTTGCCATTTAACTTGTTATATAGAACCCACTATGCCATAAGGCCTATCACCACCTTCCAAAAATATAGAATCTATGATATATACACATCATCCATACTGATTCTCCATCCTCTCACTATTTTCTCTAAGATTGTAGCTCACATGGATAAGTCTCTCCTCTCCACTAAGCTATTTGGTATCCTTATGGTCACTAGTGCTCCTATTATGGGTAGCCCAAAGATAACATGTACATCCTCTAATGTGATACCCACCTCTATCACATCCCCATCCACCTCTCATCTAAAGGTGTTAGTTAATCATTACCAACATCTAAGGAACATGACTAACAAGTCAGCATTGAGGGGGATCTTGCACATCTTAGCTATACCTCCTAGACCCATGGCTACTAGTCTAGCTTGATTTCCAATTGTCATTCTCTTTAATAAATTTAACAACCAAAACACATCTACCAACCTCCATAATCTTAGCCATCTCTACAACCAAGAAACAACAAAGGATGTTTTAGTTCCTCCATGTCATGTATAATCATAATACATTATTTATACATTATTTCTAATATTTTAATTAAAAATAAGCCTAATTGCTTTTACCTTATTCATTTTATCCTATTTCTAGCTTTCTTGGTCCCTATTTCCCTCTTTTGGTCATTTCAGGTCATTCTATCCCTCTTTCAACTTTATACACATTTTTCCATGCTTATTATGGTTCCTTAATCAACCTAGTTTGACCAAAATTTCCTTATTTTTGTCATAGTTGACTTCAAATTCCAAGTCAACCCTCTTATTTTCCCCTCCCTGGTTTTGAGTTTTCATTTTAGCCCTTACAGACTAGTTACTCACTCTATTCTAGCTTTTTAGCCTACAAATTACACTAAGTCAACCCATACCTACTAGGTCGACCATATAGATTCTACCTTGTTTCATCCTACTAGATCTACCTAGTGCATTATGTGTGTCAACCTAGTACATTTTTCACAAAATGTGTATTTCACTCACTTTTTTCCTAAATCCTTCAAACCCATTTCCTATCTTTCTATTTACTACCCTTAGAATCTAATTTTGTTCAATTTTGACATATATAAATGCTTAAAATCAAATTTTATAAAAAAAAAATCACTTAATTCAATACAAATTTCAAAAACTAGTTTGAGATCCATAATTGCATACATGTATTGCACTTGTTGCCACCTCTAGGTGTACCTCTCATCTAACCTATCATTCCCTCACCATCCTAACCTTGTTTGGTCTTAGAGCTCTCTTTTATCTCTTTCACAATTCATAATGCAAAATAAATTATCTTTTTCCCTATTTAAAAACACTTTTTAGCAATTCAAATTCTTTCGTTTATTTTTAGGCAGATTCCTTGTTTTGCCTTTATCTTTATTTTTTCTCGTCCATTTTTCAAACCATAAAATGCATTATAATCATGATTATGTAGAGATTATTTTACACTATCATGTGCCTATCTTCCATTTTTTTTATTTTTAGCTATTTTTTGCACTAATTTATATAGGTTCACCTAATGTACTCTACACTAAATCCCTTCACATTTCTTACAATCTACTTATTTATCTACGACACTAAGGTAAGTTAAAGGTATGTGTTTCTCAATATATTCCTTTCATTTATATTATTTTTTTACTTACTGTACCATACTTAGCATCAACATTGTGTGTCATCATGTTCCATCTCTGAATCACCATCTCGTGTTGTACTTACGTGACACATGATGAGATTCAACTAGGGGATATGTATACATAATATTTTTAACTTTTATTAATTACTAACACTTCATATCTTTCAATAACCTATCGAGTCTCAATTTCTCTAAGTGCATGCCTTAAGGGGTGCACTGAGAAAGGGGTGTGTAGACCATCAGAGCTTCATAAGATTATCATTCCTTTTGCCTCTTGTCAACCACACTCTAGCCTCTTGAAACCATTAAACCTAAGATTATTATTCTTTATCCTATATATTCCCATAATTTCCTATATTTTATCTTCCATTTCTTTCCTTATCACCCTTTTGACTTGTCAATTGTGCTAGGTCAACTAGGTTGACCTTGTACATTTTCAGGACTTTTAATCTCTTTTGGTTTATTGGCCTCTTGCTGACCTACCACATACCTAGAGAGTCAAACCCAAAAATGTGCTAGGTTGATCAAGTTGACCTAGCATAGCCAACATTACCAAATAATTTTAGGGCAAATTACTACTATATATACAAGGTCATTTACTAGCATTTGATAAGAGCAAAAAATTAAGAAAATAAGTGTGAACAAACATCTACCTATTAACCATTATACTTGGAAAACAAAGCTTTAGGGTTTAATACTTTATTTGGAGCTCCAATATCATCTTTTTAATAAGTATTTTGGATGCTTGGATAGGTTATGTATCCTAGAGATGATTTATATTAGTTATCCTTACATACCATGATAATCTCTTATGAAACACCTTGGCCAAGGGAGAGATTGAGGCTTGGTGGGTTTGTCTTCAAAGTTAAGTATTCCTAAATTTATTCCTCCTTTGTAAGAGTACATAGATAGTGAATTTTTATTCTTCTCTTCCATGTATTAGGATTTTGTATACATTGACAGGAATATATGTTTTCTATACATGTTTAGTTTAGTTATTTATTTGGTTTTGTTTCTAACCCCCAACTTGTGCCATAAGCTCTGGTGTGCACTAGATTAGATTTACTTTTATTATTTTTAGATTAGTGAAATATTAAATAATATGACTCTTTTAGGGTTGTTATGTGATTGTGTTATACTATAGGCTTTAGAACCCTATCTCACATAGTGTGTTGTGACAAGTGATCCCCTAATCAAGTCTAGTAGATCCTCACATTGGTCATGCTTTCACTTAATAATTGTATGCCCACCCCAATCAAAAGTGTACATGTGCTCTATCCCATTCTATCTATGATTTATTTATGGACATGATGCATTTTTTTATTGCATATAGACCCTTCATCTTAAAATCAAGATGACTAGTTACAAAAGAGTCCTCAAGAGTGCATATGGATCAATCACATGGATTAACGATGTGATCCCTTAATCTCAATCAAGATTAAGGATACATAATGATATTTGTAAATATAAATTATGTATGAATTTAATCCATTAATATTTTTTCTAAGATGAATGGTGGAGGATTCCACTTGTAAATATCAAAGATGAATGAATGTGGGCCCTTAATCTTGTTTCCAAGATCATGGGTGGAGCATCCTCTCCAAGAAAACACATGGATCTCAAATTTTAACCCCTCATATTATTTCCAATATGATGGGTAGATAATAATCCTATTTTATTGATCATTCCTTGAATAATTGGTGTGTTCACAAGGGTACATTCTTAGGATCTCAATATTCCTTTTTACATGAAGGTTTCTTGTAGAGGGGGACAAAAGGAAAATTCATAATTAGAAGAGTGATTAATTAATTAAATAAAAAACCTATTTAATTAATAAAATTTGAGGAATTGATTATTATAATGAAATTGAGAAGGAGAATGTGATTGAACATAGAAGGGAAAATTATCAGATTGATCAGAGAAGGGGGAATTTAATTAAGAAATTGATAATTGAGTAGAGAACTTGGTAATTAAATAAAGAACTTGATAATTGAATAGATATAATATGTTTAATATTTCATACTTTGGGATGCCAAAATGTGAGTTTAAATACATATATTATATTATTTCATACCAGCCCATGTGAAATTATTGGAAGTTATTTTATTTTACAATTTGACATAGAAGTGATAAAATTAGAGTGTCTACATTTTCCTGTATTTGAGAAGGAATTATGAGATGTAGATGAAGTAATGACTTTTAAAAGAATAAAAAGTCATAAAAATGATCATAGAATAACATTTATGGATGTTAGTTTTGATGAATTTGATAAAAATACTAGAAAATAAGTTCTAATATGCCCCAATGTGATGCTTGGTAAGCCCTGGATGCCCCTTGAGGGGAAAGAAGGAAATTTATTAGCTGAGTGAACCCTTAAAATGATAAACAAATATTGGGTTGCATCTAATATTAGGAACATGTATGAAAATTTATCTAAGAATAGGAACAGATTGATGATGGTGATTAGGAATAGATTGGATAGAATGAATAGATTGAATATATCATTAGGAACATATTGATCATATAGATAGAGATGTATGTGATTTATGGAAATGACATGATAAGCATTGTGAAACTTGATTTTTTATATTTCCCATGAAAATATGCATCATAATCTAGGAAGGATAATAATAATATTCATTTGTTAAAATGTGCAATAATTTGAATTCAAAATGTAAATGTATATCACTTAAAACAAGATATGGAAAATCAAGCTTTAAATGTACAATATAACACACTTAAATAAATTATAATTTAGATACAACAATTTAAAACTAAAAATCATGATATGAATAATCAATACTTAAGTGGAAAACATAATGTACTAAATTAAGGCACTCGAGTAACAAATAACACATTGATAAGCAAACAAATAATCAACACATAAACACACAAGTGAAAGTAATTAAATATTCAATTTAAAAATCAATGTGTGTGAAAATAATTAATTACACTTTAAGACCAAGGATATGACAAAATTATTATGACCAAGGGGGTATAGAATAAAATGGAAGGGGTGGCAAAACTAACTTTAAATGTTATGTACAAGTGGATGTTACCTACATAGTCTTATGGACACTAGATCCAAAATGGATTGCAGGCCAAATGTAGTTATTAGAAAGACTTGAGATTGAATAAAAATTAATTATAAGTAATGATAATTGATTATTTATAAGACATAAGAATAGGGACTCACAAAATGGTATGAGCATACAAGGAATAGGCTTGTCAAAATGGTAAGAGACATGATCAAAAATATCAAGAGTGTGGGACAAGAGATGGTTGATTTGACCTTATAAAATGGAACACTACCTACATAGTCCAATTAAACCTCAATCCCTTTTAGTTTGAAAAAAAATTGAGCACATAAAATTATAAGTATGATTAGGGGCAAAATCATAAAAAATTTGAGATAGAATGGTTGAGCTTACAAAATGGTGAAAGCATGAAATTTAAATTGAAAAATGGTGAGAGCATGGAATATGGTCCTAATTTGCAATATTTTATTAATGAGGAGATTAAAATCACCAATGAAATATGTCAAGATGTTTCAATTAAATACTAGCAACTAAAAAATCAAGTTGAGCAACAGGATGACAACTAATCAATTATGGCATACGAGAGATGGGTACCCAGTGGGAAAAATAACCACTATTTAGTATTTTATACACTTTTGAATGTTTAGTATTTTGGGTATATTTAAACTCATTAGGGATTTTACAATATGTGAACTTTTTGGGGATTTTGGAATATATGAAATTTTTAAGGATTTTGGAATGTGAGAATTTTTAGGATTTTTGGAATAGGATATGAAAAAGAGTATTTTTACTAGAGAATGTATAGGAAATGAAAAATATAGAAACACTAATCAAAGGGAAAGGTATTAATGGGTGTTTTTTATCAATATGGATAGTTTATATGAATAGGGGTGATCAAACATGAATAATTTTATGGATACCACTCAACAATAATGGATAATAAGATACAATTTCTTCCTTTCAACAACAAATTTGGGTGTGAATGGGTTGTATGGTGAAATTTGAATAAGAATTTATAGAAACTCAAGGGAACACTACAAGTGTTACAAACTGGTAGATCATAAATTTCCATGATTATAACATTCTTTTGCAAAAGAGAGTCTAACATAAAAACCCTGTAGTACTTCTGATCTTCACTATTACTGAGTACTAGTAGGATTTATTTATTTAATGTATTTGTAATCAAATAGAGTCAGTAATAGGAAATAAGGTAAGGAACATTATTATAATACCCCATAACATGGGTGAATAAGAATAGGGAAAGATAAAATAGAACATAATTGTGCCCAAGTACGAACATTTAGATACTAGAGTTTGATAACCTTAAGCATGAAAATGCTTAAGATGCATATTATTCATTGTCTCATAAAATTCATCACCATCTAGAGTAGCTAATATGTATGCACCAGACCCATATTTATCTATAATAACAAAAGAGGCCTAACCAATTTTATATGAACTTACATTTATTTTCCAAATAAGCATTAATATTTTTTGATTCTCCTTGAGCACAAGATCACCAAGCTTAAACACTTGAGAAATGATTCTCTTGTTATAACCCCAATGTATCTGATTTTGATAAGACTTTACGTGATTAAGGGAAGCTAGCCATTTTTCATTTAGAAGATCCAAATCTGTTAATTTACTCACTCTATAGTCTTCTTCATCCAAAATATCTTATAAGGAAATGTTTAAAGAATGTGGTTCATCTCAATGGGAAGAATGACTTATGAAAGATAGACCATATAATATGGTGTTGCACCTGTAGGGGTATAAAAATTAGTATGATATACCCATGAGGCTTGGAAAATTTTCAAATGGCAATCATATCCATTGTTAGTAATAATCTTCTTCAAAATTTTGACCAATGTCTTATTGGAAACTTCAGCTTGGTCATTGTCTTGAGGTTAATATGGTGTAGAAAACTTATGATGGATGTGAAATTTAGAAAAAAGGGTAGTAAAATATTTATTTTTGAATTACATACCATTATCGTATATGATGGTGGATGGAATGCCATAGTGACAAATGATATGATTTAAAATGAACTTTGAAATCTACTTACTAGTAATATAATTAAGATGGATTGCATCTACCCACTTTTTGAAATACTCAGTTATGGTAAGAATGTGCTTATGGCCATTAGAAAAAGTAGGTTAATATTTCCAATGAGATTAAGTCCCCAAGTGGAAAATGGCCAAGAATCCATAATTGGTTGAAGTGATTATGCTAAAGCATGGATAAGATTTCCATACTATTGGTATGGTATACATTTATTAACATATGCACATGCATCTAATTAAATGTTGGGCCAATAGTAAGCAATACAGAGGAACTTATTTCCTAGGACCATACCACTAATTTGGGCCCCACATATCCCTTAATGGACTTCCCTAAGTGCTAATTTAAGTTTTTCTATAGTTCCATCATAGTCTCTATGATATAATGAGATACAAATTATAGTGTATTGAGAAGTATTTTGGATAAATTATTTCATTTGGTTCCATAATATGTAAGGTGAAAAGAGGTGATCATGGAGATAAGATAAGATGTCATGGTACCAAGGGGAATTGGGAACAACTATGACACATATCATCTTTGAATGTGAATACTTGTTAATTGGAACAAGAATATATTTAATGAGAAACTCATATTCTATAATAGAATAAGAAAGTGAAATCATTGATCCAATAGTATCCATAATGTCAACTAATTTATTGTTGGCTCTTGGGATCTACTCGAATTGAATGGTTTTAAACTTAACTTTGAGAGCCTCCACCATAGTTTAATAAGGTACCAACTTTTCATCCTTCATTTGATATTGATCAATGACTTGATTGATGATAATTTAAGAATCACCATACACATAAATGTTGAATATCCCATTACACAACAAGAAAAATTACAATAAAAAAATATTCATATTCAATGATATTGTTTATTTATGGAAAACCAATGCAAAAATATTTAGGAATGAGAATTTCCTATGGATGATGAGCAATAATCTATCTCTTGAATCATGTGATGTGAAATAACCATCTACGTAGAGATTATATTCTTTGTCTTTGGTTAGAGTCATAATAGACTCATTAGGAAATTATACTATGATAGGAATATAAACTTGTATAGGTGCTTCATCTAGTTGATTAATGAGCATTTATACTTTGATTGATTTTTTATGTGGTACTCAATATCAAATTCACTTAGCAATATGACCCATTTTTCCATTTAACCTATGAGAGTTATTTTGTCCAATAATTAATTTAATAGATCCGATTTATAAATAAATAGTGTCTTGTTATTCAACATGTAATGTCTAAGCTTCTGAGAAGTAAAGACTAATACAAGGTATATTTTCTTGATTAAATTGTAATTTTGTTCATAAGACACTAATGTTCTGCTCAGATAATAGACAACTTTCTCTTTCCCTTGATCATCATGTTGATCAAGGAGTGACCCCAAGGTACTATAAAATATATAAAATGTGCAGTAAGAAAGTCTTTATTGGCATAGGTGGAATAAGTATAGGAGGATTAGCTAGATATTACTTTAGTTGATCAAAATCCTCTTAGCATTTTTCATTCCATTGAAATGTGGTGCCTTACTTTAGAAAATGAGTGAATGGGTGATAATGATCAGCTAGTTGAGATATGAATAATCTAATAACCTATATTTTTCCTTATAGATTGCATAGTTTCTTTAGATTGGAAGGAGATGGAATTTCATTAATTGCTTGTACTTTGGTTGGTTTAAATTCAATACCTATCTGAGATATGATGAATCCTAATAATTTTCTAGATGTAACCCCAAAAACAAATTTCTTAGGGTTGAGATGGACTTTATACTTATGAATTTGTTCATGAATTATTTTCAACACTATTAGATGATTTGAGTTAGTTTTAGATTTTCCTATGATATTATCAACATAGTCTACCACAATATCATGCATGAGGTCATGAAAGATTACAGTCATTTCTCATTGATAAGTATCCCCTACATTTTTCAAGCCAAAATACATGACTTGATAATATAATTTTCCATAAGGGGTTGTAAATGTTGTCTTGACTTGATCCTCTGAAGAAATTTTAATCTAATTATATCCTAAAAACCCATTCGTGAGAGATAGCATTTCATAACCCACCGTTTAATCCATAATCATATCTATGTTCAATAGTGAAAAGTCATCTTTAGGATAATCTTTATTTATATATTTTAAATCCATATATATGTGAATTCCATATAGCTTATTGATAATGGGAAAAGTGTTAGAAATCCAATTTGCATATGGAATGGGTTTGTTTAAACCTTCTACTAGTAATTTTTCTAGCTCAACTTTGATAGGGGAGCAATGTGTTGATGCATTTTGCATAGATTTTTCTTAAATAACTCGGTATCTAGATGCATTATCAAGTGATGAATATCTAATGATGAATGTAGAATTGGCATATCTGAATATTCCAATGAAAATATATCGATGAATTCCATGAGAAGGACAATGAGAAATTCACATTCCTCTATAGTGAGGGATGCACCAAGCTTTATTATCTTTGGATTATTAGGTGCAATAATGTTGACCTCTATTGTGTCTACCACAATAAAAGCACATCCATCATATATAATAATATAAAAATAAGGTAATTGATCATCAAAATTAGAATGTGAACCCTCTTATGGACCCATATAGTAAAAATTAGAAACATTTTCTTTAGGTAATGTCCAATGAGATACCAAGTGGGGATTATGTAAAACCATTCACTCAAATATATCATGATATATCAACACTTTAAGATATACTTGGACTTATGGAATATCGAGCTTCTAGTGAGGAAGTGTGAACTTTCTCATCCATTGGCACCTGAAACATGTTTTCACCAAAGAACACATCTTTATCTTTACTTTTCCCTGATTTAAAAGTTACTCATAAAGGTTTTAACTTAAGGATTTGATGTTTCATTTTTTATTTCGACTTATAAAGTTTAATTTCTACCAAAAGTATGCTACAAGATCCAAAGTGAAGACAAATCCCTATTTGTGGTCACCTATTAGTAAACCATCTCTTAAACCTAAAAACTCTAATAGTGCCTCTTCATTTTCAAATTCATCAAGAGTGATATCATTATCATCTTGATGGTCCCAACAAAAAAGGTTAGGATGTTGGAGAGTAATGGTAATGGTAGGAATATTAAAAATAGTGAGGACATAATGGGTGTGAAATAGGTTAGTATTGGCGAGCTCATTGTAAATACTATCAAAGGACTTTGTGTCATTACTAAGAACATCATCATTAATCACACAAGTTAAACCACTTTTAGGATGTTTTGGGACTACCCTAGGTGGTTTTTATACTAAACCTTGATTGTTTTAATGTTTCACCATAATAATAGGCTCTAATCAACCTTTCTCTTTGGCCCCCAGTCCCTTGACTTTATAAGCATTATGAGCCATAATTTTATTGGGAACATGGTATTGTTTTCTCCAAAAATAAGGAGCTAGATCCTCATTGTATAACTATGACTCATATTTTGGATTTAAATATTATTTAATAAAACCCTTTCCTATAAAAAATGGGAGATGTTATATAAGAGAGGATGTTGTACCTTTTTTACACCACTCCATCTTGAGTTGGCCATAGGACTTTGGTGATCTAGGTAGTTTAACCACATGAAAAGCATTCTACATTTTATATGTGCCAAAACCTTTATCATGAATGTTAAAATGGGATTAATTTGAGGGAAATGTGTTGTATAAGAATACACAAGAGTGATAGGATTTATATAATTATATGGCAATGGTTCAGAGATAATTTGTTTGTCCTTTTTAATGGGATTGATAATACTAGGATAGTAAGTATACTGGTGACCTTCTTTTTTGATATATTTTAAATATTTGTATGGTTGTAAATCCCTAGGAATAATCACATCCATTATATAATGATGAAACTTAATTCATTGATGTAGATTATAAGGCACTACATCCATATTGTGAATCCATAAATGACCAATAAGGAGATTATATGGTATATCAAGATCAATGACATGATAAAGGGTGTTATGGATAATGGATCTAGCTTAAATGGGTAAGGAAATGGTTCCTATGGATTGTCACTCTATGTTTTCATATCCCTTTATGGTAATGGTATCATTATTTAAATCTATTGAAGTATATCATAGTCGTATAACTAGCTATAGTGGAACAATGTTAAGATTTGATCCATTATCTATTAGTACTCTCTTAATCTTGTGATGGGTAATTGTAACCTCAATACATAGAGAATTAGTGTGAAAATATCTAAGGGATTATATATAATTTTGATAAAATGTCAATTGGGGACCAAGATATAAATGTCCTATTAATGCTTTAAATTTATCCAGTGCAATATTGCTAAGCACTTGAGACTGTATCAAAAGTTTGTATAGGACATCCTTGTTCAATTAAGAAGTACATAATAGATCAAACATTTAAATATACAATGACGTATTATTTATTTGATCCACAAGATCATATTATTTTTTGACAAGAGGTACATACTTAAATTTAGTTTGATTTTGAATAGGATGATAACTAGAAGGTGGATTCTGATTAGGCCCTTAAATGGTAATCTTTGAGTATCAAGTTGTAACAACATAATCTCAAGCATGGATATAAATCCTATAATGTGAGTTTAAATAGATATGTCCTATAATAATCACTCAAATATGGTAATTATGAGACAAAAGAACTCCTAGGATAAATGGACATAATCCTATAATGGAGGGATTTGCTTGCTGATAATTATTGGAATGATAATGGGGATTTATGGTAATGGTTGAAACATGATGCTTCATGACATGGCCAACTATATTTTAATAATATGGAGTGGCATGGTAGTCAACATTGTTGGCATGAGACTCCTAAATTTGATTATGACTATTAGTTTCCCTTTGCTAGTTTTGATCAGTATTATGTTGTGGGAATGGATTTTTATATATTCACATGTCCTAACCAATGTTTACAGGTGATACATTATTGAACCCTATTTATCCTCTACCAATAAAATATTATATAATATGCTAAATTTGTATACACTTATGAATGGCATGCCCTTTAATTATATGATATTCATAATTCTATTTATCCCTATACCATTTGATTTTAGGTTGAGATTCATCAATAGACTTAGTGTTAGACCATCCAATCATGTTTGAATCAATAAGTTTTTGGAACACAATCTCAATATGTTCTATTAATTTTGAAAATGACATAAATTACATTTCCCTCTTAGGGGAGGATGTATTTGTAATGTAAATGGTTATTGTGGAGGTGTCTTTTGTACATGTGGTTCTTAAATTGTTTGAACATGTTGTGCCTCTATAACACCATTACTAACTACATTTTTGTTGTGGTTGATTTTTTTAGCTTGTATACCACATTTGTTGGATTTGGCATTCAATATTGGTTCTGAGTTTGATGTTTATTTTTATTTTGATTCTAATTGGAAGATTGACCTTGAGGTTGATTTAAGAAATATATTTTAATCAATCCTTTATCTATCAATGCTCTCTCTATTTGAACCCCATTTTTGATAACATTATTAAATTTATCTAGATATTATAATCTAATATTGAGTGCAAGATCAAAATTCAAAATTTTAATGAAAATATTGGTCAATTCAATGTATGGTAGTGTATGTGGATAGCTACAAGCTAATGCAAACCGTCTTTGAAGATAGGTACAAAACTTTCAACTCTATTTTGCTTGATAACACATAAATCCACCATAGTTAAATAAGGTTCCATATTATATGAAAAATGTTTCACAAACTTATCTAACAAGTCATAAAAAGTTGGAACATAATTATTTGGAAGATGTGTAAACCACTCTTATGTAGGTCCATCCATACTCCATGATAATAAATTAAGCAGGATGTTTCTATCATAACTGAACTCTTAGAAGGCCATAAAAAACAAGATTAGATGTTCTCTTGGATCTCCTTTTCCTTTATATTTATCAAACTTTGAAATATTAAAGTGAGACAACAAAGGTATATGGAAAATATTGAAATCAAATGGATATGAAAATATATGATCCATATTATACTTTTTGTCTTGATTACCAACCTATAGTCTTGATATAGTATCTTTGATTACTTATAATTATTGAGTGAGGAGAGTATTTTAGGAAGTGAATTGAAGATTATAAGATCGATAATGGTATTATGGATTGGTAGGATTTGAATCAATATTTTGTCTTATCTAGTTATAATTATCAATTTTATATCTAGGATTGAATTGAGTGGGAGGAACTTGGTATGGATTATGATTAGAAGATGTAATGGAAATATGTCATTGTGGCAAAGGAAGAAGCATTTAATTTTATCTTAGGAACTTATATTGATCAGTTGGAATATAATTTTGTATATTAGATAAGATTTGATGAACATTAGAAGGACCTTTAAACACATTGGATTGGGGAATTTGTGAACTTGATGGAATAGTTTATGGTCCAATGGGAACTTGTTGAGGATGACCTAAATTTTACCATTGCTGTGAAGGAATTTGATTAGATGAATTTAAAATAATGGGATTGTGGTCAATTGATGGGGATTATTAAATGTTTGAATTTATTCTACAATAGGTTGTGAAGAATATTCAAGTACATTTTATTTGGGAGACATGGGCATTTCAACATGAGGGATTAGATCAACCATGGGATATTTCTCATGATGTTAAATTGGATCAGTGATTATATTGAGTATTAATGCATAAAGGGAATTAATTTATTGAAATTTAGCAACAATAATGAGCAACATTTTGGGTATAGATTCCAGTAACTCCTTCCATTTTCTTTATGTTTTTGGATTTTTTAATGTTTGTACCTATTTGGCACTATAGCAAGAATAATGTGTATCACCATTACACTCCATAATTATGAAATGGTTGGGTATAAACTATGTTATTTTTTACCTATGTATATTATCTATAGGGAAATAATGAGGGACTTTGGTTCCCATCTCTAGTAAACACAATAAATTATTTTCTCTATTAGAATATAATTGGTGCCCAAATTGAGTTTGAGGTGCATCATAAAGAGGTGGATCTTCTTCATATTGTAAAAGATTAACTTACATACTCTTTTGTTCCCAATTATAATCATCCTCATACAATTATTTATCATATTGGTCTGGAACAAAGGGATCAATTTGATTTTGGATCCAATCATCCTCATAATCAATATTATAGGCCATACCACTTTGAGTTTAAAAAGGCATATTGGAATCCATATTTGGAATAAACTTGGATAATAAAGATGTATTTTGGGAAATACAAGAGGAAAATCTTTAGAAATGACAAGACATGAACATATTTGACTTGAAGTAAGCTTGTAAATTAGGAAAGTGGTGTAGATTCATGTGGATAACATAATGACATGATTTCACACAAGAGAAAAGGTATGAAGTGTAAATGTTTGACCAATATGGGATGTAGAAGGGCACAAATTTGACCAAGACACAAATAGAGTAATAATACACTTTAAAATAAGATAAGGGTATGAAGCATATGCATTATGCCTCTTAGTGTAAGTATAATATGATAATGTTTGACCAATGAAGGACTTAAACAATATCACCTTATGCTAGAAACTAACATAGGTTTAGGGGAAAATCATTGATCCTTTCAATATACTTGATTTTAAGATGATAAAGTTTAATATTCTTTAAAATTAATTAATTATTATAGGTTATTGATAGGTTTTTACACCTCTTTATTTCAAAAGGTTATATGTAAAAGGCAATATTTGGGAGCTATTAACCTTTGCATCCCTGTATTAGTGTTAATTCCATGGAAAATAGGGTTCTAGTCTAAATTTTTATTTTGGAAAAACTAAATGGTTCCAAAATACCTTACAGTACATGGGTAATTTATAATGATCCATCAATTGGGTGTCAAATCATCTATCTTATTATAAAATGTCTTATCTCTTTTACAACCACATCATCTATTAATGGCTCATTAATGTGTGATGTCTAGTACATGCATGCCCTAAGGACCTTGTCAAATTTTTAGGTTTACCACTCAACCATTGTCCAATAAAAAAATATGATTGATTTGTATACCATACTAGATAAGTGGGGTTGGTATGATGTTGGGAGATGAAACCCCAGGTCAACAAAGACCTAAAGAACTTTTAAGGAGGTGATGAAATCCCTTTTTCTAAGCCAAAAGAAATGAAAAAAGGAAAGACACTTGATTTCTAATTCTCAAGACCCCACAAATGGATAAGAGAAGAGCATACATCAAGTAAGAATTTGGGAGACAACAACACAACCAAACAAGAATGATAAATAGAACAATTATCTAATTAAAGAATGCAAGGTAAAATACTCTTAATATCATCAAATCAATTAACATGGTTTACTCTTTATTAAGTACCAATTTATAAATGTGAATGAAATTTGCTTTTGGTTAGTTGTAAAATCAAACTAAAAGTATTCTAAACCTATAATACAAGTGGTTAAACTTGTAATAAATGGTTTTAATCACTTTAAAGATCTTGATTTCAATTGTTATAACTTTCAAGTTTTTGCATAGATAATTTCATTGATATGCAAGACCTTTTCATTATTTTATAAACTTGTCTAGAAAATAGACATAAATAGAAAACCAAACATAGATGATTTCACTGATTATAAGGATAATTTAATTGATTAAAAGTATAATTTCATTAAATTTATGACAAATTTACTAAACACTATGACAATTTCATTGAAGTAAAACAAATTGCTAAGGGACAAAAAACCAAACCTGAAATAATTTCACTAATAAGTGAATAATTTTGTCAAAACTCAAAAAATCAAGTATGTCTAATAGATAACAAAGTTGCTAATAATGTTGTTGATTTCATAAAAATTTAAGACAAATTCACTGAAATATAGAATAATTTCTCTGATAAGCAAACTTGTGTGAAAAGATAATAAAATATACCAGAAAAGAATAAAGAACATTTTCATCATTTATAAAGATGATTTTGTCAATTCATAGAATGACAAATATGATTTTGCCATTTTTAGGGATGAATTCATAAATATAAAGAGACAGAAAGAATACAAAAAAAAGAATATGAAAGAGCCAAAATAATAAGATTGTTTCCAAATCAAAATTAGTATATAAGCTCAAATGAAAGGTGTGGGGTGCATGGTCCTATTAGTGTAGGTTTTTATTTTTCCCTATTTATTAATTAAGGAAATTGTATTTTTGTGCATACATGGAGTTTTCCTACATTTGTGGGATAGGCTAGCTTATGTGAAGATGTATGTCATAGATGTGTCATAGGTGTCATAAGTAACTCCCTTGATGGGAGTTACTTCTCTATTCTTAGCACCTTGTCACCACCTTTCATTGAGGAGTTACAGTCTATTCTTGGGGTGCCTTGGCCACCTTTTGTGGAGGAGTTACTTACGTGCTCTCCTATATGTATTCTTCACATTGGCCATCTCATGTTAATCAGATTTTGGTTTTCTTCATTTTGTCTTGTGTAATTTAGCTTCTTGTATAATTTCAAATTGCTTTAGCATCTATGTGGTGTGCACTTGCTTCATCTCATGTGATCACATCTCCATTGCATTCACATTATTTAGATTCTAGCAACAACTTCAATAGGTCCCATCAGGCGTGTTATATGTATCGATAAAATGAAAATCCTCTATATTTTCATAAAGTTGTTAAGAACATAAATAAAGTTAAAAAAGTATGAAAATACACACCTAGGACCTTGTGGGATAAAAAAAATACATAAAATACTAGAATGCTTTAGAGATTTCAAAACCTTCATTGTAACTTGTTTTTATTAGGATGTAATTTGGATGTAGTTTATGATGGTATTTATCAATGTCAATTATAATTAGACATCTCCACTAAATCTATGGACCATGTTGATTTGGTCAAAGATAGAATATTGATGCACAAAGAGACTTGATTATTTGATAACACTTCATTATCTAAATTTAACATGTTGGATTACATTACAAAGAGATGTATTTATAAAAAAAATTGGATCGAGAAATACCTTTCATATTGAAATCAAGATGAATGGTTACAAAAGAGTAATCGAAAGTGCACATGCATAATTTATGTGATCCCTTCATCTCAATCAAGATGAAGGGTGCAAAATTATCTTTAGAAACATCAATGATGGATGAATATAATCCCTTGATCTTGTTTTGAAGATGAAGTGTGGAGGATACCCCTTATAAGTATCAAATATGAATGAATGTGGGCCCTTCATCTTGTTTCCAAGATGAAGTGTGGAGTATCAAGTGGAGAATAATCCCTTTTTTTATTACTAATTATTTGAATAATTGGTGTGCTCACAAGGGTATATTCTTAGGATCTCAAGATTCCCTTTTACATGAAGGTGTCCTTCAGAGAGGGACAAGAGGAAGTTTACTAATCAATTAAATAACTCAAAGTCCTCTTTAAATAACACAATGTGAGGAATTAATTATTAGACTAAAATTGAAAAGGATAATGTGATTAAATAGAGAAGGGAAAATTATCAAATTGATCAAAGAAGAGGTAATTGAACATAAAAATTGATAATTAAATAGATAACTTGATAATTGAACAAATCTAATATGTTGAGTTTGTCATACTTTGGGATGCCCCAAAGTGAGTTCAAACATGCACATTAGATGAACAAATGATTTTAGACTAGAACATGTGAAATTGTGAGAATTCATTGCATTTTGAAATTTGACATGGAAGTGATAAAATTATAGTGTTTACATCTTCTAGTTTTGGACTTAGAATTGTAACATTATATACTAGTTTTCACTTTCTTCTAGACCATTTACCATTTTTAATAACCTTGTAATTTTCCTTGGCAACTTATCCATTGTATATGGTGATTTCAACATTTTGTAGGGTGATTCCTCCATTTATTTCTCTATTTCATGACTTTGTTGTTATGTAGGTCAATCTTACCATTTAGTAGGAGGACTTCACTATTTATAGTGAATTTTCCCTTCACATACCCTATGTTGTTTGTTTGACATTTTATTCATTTATTTAATGATTTCACTATTTGTTGGTGATATTGTTATTTGATTAGTGACATCATCATTTTCTCCACATAACCACAATTTATGTGATTAAACTTAAAATAACTGATATGGTGATATTTGTGTATTTTGATGATTTCACAGTTTATACTTTAACTTCATTGATTTCATGGTGAAATAATCATTTTCATTAGTGAATTCACCATTTTACCTCTTTTAAAAATTATGAAGTCACCATTAATGACCAATGTTAAAATAAAAAAATTATACCTATTGATGTATCATTCTTTGATGGTCACTGATACTCTTGAGCATACTCTCCAAGGTGTTAGTGGTAGGGGATATTAGACATTTTATAAGTCTTTGTCACATGCCAAGGTCAGAGTTCAAAATTGTAAAACTTGAGGGTAAAATGAATAAATTTTACCTTTGAGGGGTGAATATATAGTGAACCTTTTGAATATTTACCCCTTGGGCCTATTTTTGATCCATTTTTCTTCCTAAGAGGCTCATTTTTACTTTGTTTGCCTATTTTTGGAGCTTTTTTATTTTAACTACCCCATTTTAAAACATTTTCTACTAAAACATGTGTTTATTTATTCTACCTATGGGCTCACCCATAAAAAAAAATTGCTCTCCCCTTGGGATGGTCTCATGCATCTCCCAAGAGATATTTGGTGCCTTTTTCATTGCTCTTAGTGTATTTATTGAAGTAATTGGATACTATTTATGATTTTTCAATTTGTGTTTACGGGTTTCAATAAAATGATGTTTATTTCCATTTTTGTTATTACCCAACTCAATTCATAATGTTGATAGGGGAATCATCATGGTACTTTTTGTTACACCATTACACTTTTTGAATCATCATGGTCAGTCCTTATGCACATTATGGATTGTCATCATGATATTTTATATCATGGTACATATCTTATTGGTGTTATATCAAAAATATAGATGAAATAAGTATAAATTGGCAATGATGCAACAATATATCTCATTCTCTACTATCTCCCAACCATTTCTTCATGTTCCTTGTCATTAGTTCTCAACATGAAAGTACACCCTACTATGGAAAACTATTGAGAAGTGTTTTCATTGATGTTAATATTTATTTCATTTGATGTCAATGTTGATGTCATTGATTGTTGGAGATTTGTATATTATGTCTCCAAGGTGACCAAGGTTGTTGATGAGGTGTCATGTGTGTTAGATTGAAAATGATAAAGTGTGCTTCAATGTGCTTTAGTGTTCCTTCATAGTTCTTTAGTTTATAACTTAGGGAGGAAATTGATGGATGATAGTGATGATAAAACATTTTTCAGAGACCCTATGTGGTGTTATGAGTGCTTTGAGCGCTTATGGAAGTGAATGTAATTTGAGTGTTTAGGTTTAAGTAGTCATCTTGATAGATAAAACTAAGTGAGTAGTTTTATGAAATTATATTTCACATGTGTGAAGGTTTAAAGAGTATATTGACATGTGGATGGATTACCCTATGTGAATATATCATATGGTTAAATTTTTAGTCCATGATGTTGAGCATAGTAAAAGTTATAAAGGTGCAAAGTTGGCCTCTCAGACAAGACTTCATTATGTTTATATACTTAGCCAAATTTTCAAAAGGATATCTACAGTGAGTGTTTAATCAGATCATAGATATAATGGTGAGAATTTAATATGAATATATAGTGATCCAATATATTTCATTGAGTTAAATATTCAATATTGCATTAGGTCTACCAAGTGGCAGAAGTTCATTGGAGTCAAATAGTTAATATGCTCAAAAGGTGATGGTGATAAGTGTCACAATCTTGGAAGCTTTGATAGTAGATCAAAGGTGAGAATATGATCATGATTTTAGAGATAAATGGAATAAATTAAGTTAATAATTAAAATTATACTCATATTTCATGCATAACTTCCAAGTGGCATAAATTCATTGACTAAATTGCATAATGTGTGCAGAACACACATAGAGCTTCCAAGTGGCATAATCATGGGAGCTCAAATCAAAGATCAATAATGATAATTGTAAGATAAATACCAATATACTTATAAGGAGATAAATTTTGCATATGTTTTCAAAATTTCCATGGAAAACAAGATGAGGTCAAAGTGTCTGATGTTTAACAATGACCATTGGCATTTAAATTTAATAAAGGAAAAACCAATGCGTAATTTTTTACTCATAACTCTTTATCTAGGATGAATTTAAAGGTGATGTAAAAATAAAAGTTTAATATGAATTAAATTAATATCCAAATAAATGAGTTATAATATTTTAATGTTTTTACATTAAAAAATATTGATCTCTAAATTTTACTATGTGTTTGACCATGTTCTACAAGTGACCTAAGAAAGATAATTGAGTTGTTCTTGATATTATTTTGATGTTTTAAGATGATGTAAAAATTTTAGATTATTTTATAATCCATGAATACTATCTATATGTATTTTTTATGTTTGATCAATCCATATTCATTATGAACAAAGGCTTAATAATTGACTATGTTTGTTGAATGTACTGGTAGATTGAGTGACTACTTACAGAAGTGTGTTGAAAGAGTTCTAAGTAGAATTGAAGAAGAAATTAAGAATTTATATGTTATATAATACTCTAAGGATTATGATGAGGCATTTTTTTCATATTTTTCCCTTGATCAGATACGGAGAGTCAAAATAGTATAACTATATTTTGATTATGTGTGACTAGTTTGAGTGGTCATTTTATGAGAGTTGATTTTAGTGCTTAGAGCTTGTGTTCAAGTGTCTAAATAATATAGAGGTGTTTCATAGGTCCTAAAGGTTTTAAACATGTGATATAATCATATTTATATGTGAAATATTTGAGTAGTTACTTCAAAAGCTTGAGACTGTGTTTTTTATGTTTGAAGGCCTAAAGAGCAAGGAGACCTAATTGGTAGGCTGGAGTGTTGAGATGGTGTTCCAAGTAGTATGGACCCATGAGGGAGTAATAAAGGGGATATTGAATATAGTTTTGATGTTTTTTAATCATTTTTAAAGAATTAAGGTGGTCCAATTAGTCTCACATGTAACATGTGAGTATGTAGGCCTAATTGTTTTAGGTCTCTCGAAGACCTAATGGTGTTTTGGGGATAATGAGGAAATAACCAACCTTTGAAGAGTGTCGTTATCACATGAAAAATGTGTATGTACCTATGTTAAGTGTGTTTCAAATATGTAAAGAATCTTAGTTGACCAAGATGGGTTAAAGGAAGTGAGTGGTATAAATACAAGGCATAATTGGACTAATTAGTTATATATATGTGGATTCAAGTGAAGGAAGGAATCTTTGAAAGAGAAGATACAAGTAATTGAGGACCAATATAGAGTGAAGAGGATCATTAATTCTTGTATGATTAAGTTGATGTAGGATAACACATAGGTCATTGGACCTAATAAGCTTAGAAGAGGTAGTTTGAGCAAGTTATCCCTAGAGGTAGCTTGAGAAAGATTGGAGGTGAAGAGTGTAGACAAAGGTGATCATCATCAGTTGAAGAGTAGAAATAGGTATTCAAGGTTATCTATTTAGGTATTTTAGTGGGTGTTTGGTTTCTTAGGGGGTTGGTTCTTCCTTACAAGGTAAAGCTTACTAAAGGTCTAGTTGTTATGGGTGCTTAGCTAGATAGGGATAGTTGCTCCTTGTGGGATTGGTGTCTCACTAAAATAAGGGATGGGTGTTCCTTGATAAATTTATTATAGTCTAAATTTTGGATCTTATTATTATAGGAATATAATACATCTTATAGGGTTTAGTGAGTTTTATCACCCAAGAGGGTTTCTCACATATATGATGTGTTCATGTGATGTATGCTCTTATGTATGCTTTGGAAATATGTGATTTCATGTTTATGTTGCTTTATCAAGTTGATGTATGTTGAATTTTTAAAGATTTTGGAATTGAATTAGATTATCTTGCATAAATAATTCACCCCTACTCTTAGTGATTGTAATTTTAACAATTTGTATCAGAGTAAGATCTTCTATGCAAGTTTAACCACTTAAAGGTGATCCAAGGTAAAAAGATGGCTAAGAAGTTGAGGAAAGAAAGTCTTGAGTTGAGATCAATGGTCAAAAGTCTTTAAGAATAGATTAGTCATATTGAGATTGGGAAGAGTAATTCTAATTCCAAGCATGATGTTCATGAGATGAGGTGTGAGGAGATTAATGAACATCTCATGAAACATAGTGAAAAGATAAGTCATATTTAAACCAAGTTTGAGAGATTAAGTGAAATAATCAAAGAATACAATATAACCATGCAAGATATCAAGGATTAATTAAGAGTTAGAAAGAATAATCTAAGTTTAAAAGAAGAATAATGCAGACATCTCAAAACTCAGTTAGAAGAGACAAATGACAAGTTGAGTTCAAATCAAGATGAGCATGATGAGTTGAAGTCAAATCTTGATTTTATAAAGATTATTGAAGAGAAAGCATGTATACTGAAGGATGGCATGACTAAAGAAGATAAGAGGAATAAGGATACCATCCAAGATCTTAGAATTTAGTTAGAGGTTGTAGGTTTAAGTATGAGATCGAAAGAGGATCAGAGCATTCAATTGAATACAAAGTTAGATTCATTGAAGGATGAACATAAGTATTTTTTTGTTAAGATAGAAAAGATTGAAGAAGAACAAATGAAATCAAAATAAGATAAAGAGGATGGTAGCATAAAATACACTAAGTCAAATCATGTCAAAGGCAATATGAAGAGACCAATTAGACAGCCAAATGCTTCAAAGTATGTAAAATATTTTATGGGCCATTGTTTTATTTTTCATCTTATTGGTTATAAGGAAAAGGATTGTGGAAAAATAAGCAATTAGTTAAAAGGAGATCACTACCATATTTAAGCAAAATGTATGGAAGATATTATTTGATAAAATTGTCATGACATGGGACATATTGTTATATTCTACCCCAAAATGCATGGTAAAAGACTAACCTAGGTATGGGGACATAATATAGTCAATCTTGAGCATAATGAACCTAAGGACAAAATGGTATGTTTGTTGAGAGTCATAATATTCATCAAGTAGAAGGTATGAATGATCTTGTTTATTTCAATTATCATAGAGATGGTCACATTGTTAGGTATTACAAGAACAAGCTGAATGAGTTATAAAAGAAATATAAGGTATATAGAGCTCTTAGTTTGGAAGGAAGAGGTTATAAATGGTTGTGGAAACCTAAGCCTATAAGGAGAGATCAGACTAAGACCAAAGGTGGTTTGTTTGCCATGATATACATGAAGGAAAGTCAAGAGTTTCTATTATTTACATTAGTTGACAAGTTTGAGGCAAAGAATGAAGTCAAGGATCCATTCAATGTCAATCTAGTGATGAGGAAAGATTATAATTAAAATGAGAGTATGGAGATATGGGAGTCTCCTAAGTTTTGGGACTTTTAGTCTCACTATGTCTAAGAGATATCTCTCTCTAAGCTTCAAGGAGACACTTTACAAAAAGAGGAAGCATGGTGGATGATAGTTGAATTTTGGTTGATGTTGTAGGATAAGAATATCATTTGATGATATGCTTGACTAAGGTGGATCATTAAGTTTTATCAATCTACTTAAAAGTGTTGTGATGGAATGATTGAGAATATATATTCATGGACAGTGATTTTAAATTCAAAATTTTGGTCAAAACTTTGAAGGATGGTCTAGATGGTCAAAATGGTGAATAATGATGCTATGTGTGTAAGATTTGGAGGTAGGTGAATCATGAAGTTAGGGGGAGCTAACTTAGATAGTTTGAAAGGCTTGAAGAGCTATGCATAAAGTGAGGGGAAGCATATGTGAGATGTTCCAGTCATGGTAGAGATATGAAGAAGTCTGATACAAATGTGAACTTAGGCATGTTTATATGATGACTTGATCAAACCAAGTCATGTGCCCCTACTTGACAATGTATTAATTTATCATGCATAAACAAAGGGGGAGCTTTGTAAATGGTTGAGTCCTAAGATCAGAGGACTGTGTAATTAAAACTAAGACATAAGGTATGGAGGTAACTATGATTTTTATTCATGATTGGAGATGGAATAAAGGTTATCAAAGGGTGCCTAAGCTCAGATGACTTAGGGGGAATCCCTCTTAATTTTTTAGAGGTAAGTTCATGAATTTTCTAATGTTCATATATGTTTTGTCTTCATAAAAGCTATGTATGAGCAAAGAAGAGTGTAGTCAAGAAACATGTTTGATAAAATCAAGGTAAGAAGTGGTATACAAAATTTTAGGGGGATTTTGTATCATTGAGGTGGTCATTTACTATTATTGGTCCTTGAAGTCTTTTTAGGTTTGTAGGATCAGAAGTTGAACCCACTTTGTCATTGTGTCAAAGGGGGAGAAAGTGATTGAAGAGATAGACATAGTCTATGCATAAGATTTGTATTGGTGTTGACATCAATGATAATGAGGATATTGTTTTAGGTTTGTCTATGATGTCTCCAAGGTGACCAAGGTTGTTGATGAGGTGTCATGTGTATTAGATTGACACTGACAAAGTGTGCTTCAATGTGCTTTAGTGTGCCTATATTTTTGTTCAATATTTAAATTAGTGAGGTAATTTATTGATTATATTGATGATATGGAAATGTTTCATAGACACTATGGGGTTTTATGAGTTCTTAGAGTGATTATAGAAGTGAATGGAATTCATTAGAATAGTCATTTGAGTGTCTAGATTCAAGTAGTCATCTTGATAGATAAAGTTGAGTGAACAATTTTATGACATAATATTTCATATGTATGAGGGTTTAAAGAGAATATTGATACATGGATGGATTTAAATATGTGAGGATATCATATGGTTTAAATTTTAGGTCATGAGGTTGAGCATAGAAAAATTTATTAATTTGTAAAGTTAGCCTCTTAGTTAAGAGTTCACTATGTTTCTACACTTAGCCAAATTTGTAAGAGGAGATCTACGATGAGAATTTAATCAGATCAAAAATATAATGGTGAGAATTTAATATAATTAGATAATGATCCAATAGATAATTTGAGTCAAGTATTAAATATTTCATGTGGAGATGACAAGTGATAGAAGTTCATTGTAGTTAAATAGTCAATATGCTCAGAAGGCATGCATTGGTAATAAGTGTCACAATCTCAAAAGATTTGAAAATAGATCAATAGTAAGAATTTGATCATGTAGTTAGAGATAAATAACGTGAATTAATTAAATAATTCAAAGGATGCTTATATTGCATGTAGAAATTAAAAGTGGCATAAATGCATTGACTAAATGGTACAGGGCGTGTAGAAGGCATGCAGAGCTACCAAGTGGCACAATTGTGAGAACTCAGATTGAAGATCAATGGTGAGAATTGAAATATAAATACAAGGATAATTATAAGGAGATAGATGGTGTGTATTTTTTTAAAATTTATAGGGATCATAAGATGAGGTCAAAGTGTCCAATGTTTAATAGTGACTGTTGGCATTTGAATTTATAAAAGGAAAAACTAGTGCTCAATTTTTTGCTCATAACTTTTGATCTAGGAATAATTTGAAGGTTATGTAAAAATAAAATTTGAATATGAATTCAAGGTGAATATATAGAATTTAATAATAATATCTAAATTTTTGTATAATCAAATATATTGAGCTCCAAATATGATTGTGTGTTTGACCATGTTTTGCAAGTGACCAGAGAATGATAATTGAGTTATTCTTGATAGTATTTTGACGTTTTAAGATTATATAACTATTTTATAGTATTTTAGTATCCATGAATAATATGTTAATGTATTTTTTCGGTTTTATTAATTTATATTTAGTGTGAATAGAGGATTAATAAGTTGAATGTGCTTGTTGAATGCACTTGCAGATTGAGTGACTACTTTGTAGAAGTGTGTTGAAAGCATTCTGAGTAGAATTGAAGAAGAAATTGAGCATGGAGATGTTATATAATTATATAAGGCTTATAATAATGCATTATTTTTCATAGTTTCCCCATAATTAGATATGAAGAGTCAAAATAGTATAACTATATTTTGACTATGTGACCAATTTGAGTGGTCATTTTGTGAGAGTTGATTTTAGTGCTTAGAGATCATGTTAGAGTGTCTAAATCACATAGAGGTGTTGAATGGTTCACCAATGTTATGTAATCATATGGATAAGTGAAATATTTTAGTAGTTGATTTAAAAGTTTAAGACTGTGTTTTATGTGTTTGAATGATTAAAAAGTAATGATACCTAATTAGTAGGTTCAAGTGTTGAGATGGTGCTCCAGGTGGCATGGAACCATGAGGGAGTAATAAATGGTATATTTAATATATATTTTATGTGTTTAAAGCATTGGTAAAGGATGAAGGTGGTCCAATTAGTCTCACATGTAACATGTGAGTATGAAGGCCTAATTGTTGTAGGTCTCACCAAGACATAATGGTGGTTTGGGGATAATGAGGAAATGACCAACATTTGAAGAGTGTGTTTCTCACATGTAACATGTGTATCAAACTATATTAAGTGTGGTTCAAATATGTAAATTATCTTATCCAACCAAGATGGGTTAAAGGAAGAGAGTGGTATAAATACAAGGCATAATTGGACTAATTAGTTATATATGTGTGAATTTAATCAAGGGAAAGAACCTTTGAAAGAGAAGGTATAATTAATTAAGAACCAATAGAGAGTGAAAAGGATCAGTCATGATTGTCTAATTAAGTTGATTCAGGAGGACACATAGGTCATTGGACCTAATGAGCCTAGAAGAGGTAGCTTGAGCAAGTTAGCCCTAGAAGAAGCTTGAGAGAGATTGGAGGTGAAGAGTGCATACAAATATCATCATAATTAGTTGAAGAGTAGAAATTGTAGACACCTAAATCTAGCCACCAATAGCCTTCAATTAGGGTTTTGACCAATTTCCACCAAAATGCACAATTTGGCCTAAAAACACTAAAGCATATTAAATGAGTTGAAATTGACATATTCAAGTGCCAATTTTGGCTAGGGTATCACTAAATGGGGAAATTCAATTTAAGGTCTAGCTAACTTTGATCATATCATTTTGAGTCAAAATGCCAATTTTGCACCTGGGTGCTCTAGATTGCTCTTTTCTATCAAATTTCTTGTACAAGATGCATGTATTTATTATTTGGTGTTAGCAACATCCTAAATGGGATAATAGATCCAATACATCTTACATTGACTTCCAATTCCAATCCAGTCAAATTTTGAACCAATAATAAGGCATTCTGATCAATTTGAGTAATTTGTGCACAAAGTGCTTAATCATGCTTAATAGCTAATTAATCCAAATCAAGGCCTAATTAATAATTCCATGGAAGCTTGTTAAAAACTTGTTTTTAGAAATGAATATTGAACATCTGCATCATTAGGTGACTTCATTTCTTGGGAAGACATCCCTAGGCCATAAATACCACAAATATCAAGATTATGAGTCTCCCATGCCTCTTTATTACCTCCCATGCCTCATTAATGTCCCTTATTCAAAATTCATGATGAGGGTAATTATGTATTTTAATTACATAATTCAATTAATCCATGACCACACATCTCAATCTTGAGATGGATGGTCATGTTTGATTCTGGTCATTATTGAAAATCAATAAATAGATAGGCCATGAACATCATTTTTAAGCTTAATTTATGTAAATTTATAATGCAATATTGATTCCAAAAGCTTCATGAAAACTAGTGTTATCATGCCAAATTGATTTCAAGCCAAGCCAAGCCAAAACTAAAGGTGCCAAAGAGAGATGGAGGTAGCCAAGATTCCATTACCAAGGACTTCATGTGAACAAAACCAAGAAAGCCAATACTAAAAATGCATTTGGAACATCTAAAGAAGGTGAAGGAATTCTTTTTTTTCCTTACTTTTTAGTTGTATTTGTCATTTGTTTTTATTACTAAGCTCACCCTAGTAATTAGGCATGAAGATGTTAGTTTAGTTTGTTTTTGATTTGGTTTCATTCACTAAAATGATACTAATCTCCTATTCTTAATCAAATTCCTATTTCACTATAGACACTGCAAACGTGTCTGCACCTTGGTTCTCCCCCTTGTTCGCCTCAAACCCCTATCCTAACCCTTGGCCTTAGTCCCCTCCATTCATTTGATTAAAATAACTTAAATATTTTAATTAAGTGGCCCCCTTTCCACCTCACCCTTGCCACCTTGGATCCTCCCTTGAATCCCTCCACCTTCCCCCTAGCATTTATTATGCCAAATCTCCTCATTATCTTCCCCCCACGCCCATTTAAGCATCCTTGTGACCGTTCTTCCCACAACCCCTCGCCCGGCGGCGTGCAAGAATGCGCAGAGGCTATTTTTAGTCTCTGTCCCCATTCTGCCATCGCCGACGTCGGCGACCCTTCGGCCGACGTCAGTGAAACTGCCGGCGTCGGTAGCCTTCATTACCCCTTTCTGCATCCGTTGCAGCCCCTGGACCCTTGAGCTCGCAAAACTGAATTTTCTTGGCATTTTGGCACTCGTCTCTTCTCCATCTGGACCTCGTGCAACAGTAGCAACAGGTGCAAAGACTCTTGATCAGAGATTTCTTCTTGCAACAAGTCTTCCATGGCTCCAACAATAGCTCTCCCACTCTTCATTCAGCAAGCTAAAAGGTAAGCAGAGTATTTTATTTCATTCTTTCATTTAGTCTCAGTTATCTATCCTATCTACTTTCTTCTACTTGCTGTGTCCTTCCCCTGAGAGGCTGAAAAGCCTTCTCAAAACCTGTCCCCTATCCATCTTCCTCTTTCCTGTCCCCCTTTTAATCTAGTCCCAGACAACTTCCTCATTCCCCTGCCAACAAAGACCCTATACAGGGCACCTAATCAGAACCAGACCATTCCCCAATCCCTCCAAATTCGTCCCTAAACTCTGTCTCGACCCTGTTCACAAACCGGACCCGTCCACAGCCCAAAAACCAAACCAGACCCGACCACAGGCTGCAACCCCGACTGACGCCGGTCACTTCCCCAACCGACGTCGGCAGGATAAACGACGTCGGCAGATCAGCTAACCGACGCCGGTGACATTTTCGACCTCGGCGACTGTCATCAGCCCGATAACTCCTTCAGGTAATCATTTTGTCTTTTCTTTCCTTTCTAATTTGTTTATCACTTCTGTATTCTGGCATTCTGTATTTCCTTGATCTTTTATCTGCCTGTTATCAGTGGGTTGACCTCCCTTGAGGAAGTTTTCACACTTCCGAGAACAAGCTTTCGCTTGGCAACCCACCATCTATCCATCTAACATTTTCTTGTCCAAGTTTCTCTTTTCTTGCAGGTGTCATTCCTCCACAGCCAAAGAGGGGTGCTCACAAGCGTCTGGATTACGGTGCACAGTCTATATCCAGGTACTTCTAGCCTTGTCCATTTCCTTAGTTTCTTTATTCATCGTTTGAATATAGAAAGCGAATTAGCAATAGAAACATTCTGGCACACCCGGTGGGACCTTAGGTTCTTCCTCGGGTTCCTCTTCCTTTCATTCATTTAGGTGTATTTAGGCTCCTTCCTTCTTGTCTCTTTCTTCTATTCCAAATGACACTATAAGCAGGACTAAAACAAATCTTTCTTTTCCTTCTTGCATTTCTAGACTAGTCTAAACATCATACTCTCAACCCTTTCTCAAACTTGTCTTCATAACAAACGTTACATTTCGACTTGGGCATTAAAACACTTTGCATTCATTTCTACTTATGCTTGCATCTTCTTAGTCCACATCTAGTAACTTAAATCCGCATATTGAATAAATCGCAGACACTTGATGTTACACTACCGAACCACATGCACTAAAATGAACATAAAACTTACCTGAGACAAGGCCCGACTGGGATTTCATCCCCCAGTGGATACCTTACCCGTCCCGGTGACCCTACTTGGATTTCATCACCAAGGGGGAAGCCCACTCCGTTCTCTGGCAGAGGATAAACTCTAGGCGAGGTATATCTTGGATAAGCGAGACCAGCTAACCACTGAAATCGTGAAGTGAGGGGAGCTTGCTCCTTAGCACTAGGCCACGTACCAAACCCTAACACAGATTTTTGAGCACCTAAAACAAGACCCGAAACCAGCTCTAGACTACTTCTTCTAGGACCTTCTTGACAGCCAATCTTCCCAAACATTCATCTAAGGCATGAGCCACAGTTTCTAAAGTTAATTCCTAGGATTTATCACTTAGGCTTGTCTGTCTCTCTCTGTTTTCCTCTTCTCATCTGTTTTTTTGAGTGAGTGAGGATGATTTCTTCATTGTTTTCCAAAGAATCTTAAAATCTTTTGGTTCTCTGGAAGACACAGTCACCGACATCGGTTCTTCCACTGACATCGGCTTTCCCCTGTCACCGGCATCAGTTCTGTCACTGACGTCGGATTTCCTGTCTTACCAGCATCAGTTATCTGACCGACGTCGGCTATATTCCTTACCGACATCGATTTTTCAACCGACATCGGTCTCTGTCACTGTCCTCTTTTTTCAAAACCAGCAGCCTAAAACCTATCCCTTCTCTGTCAAAGACTCCATCCTAGTTTTCTGAAACTGAACAACACAGTTTCTGAAACCTGAACCTTCTTTGCCTTGCATGGTTTTGACTCGTAGCCAAGCCAAGGCTCTTGTCAACCACGCTAGCCATCAACCACTTCCGTCCACCTCGTCCGTGACCAAGCCTACAATGGAGTTCAACTCGGAGACCGAAAGAACTCCTACCCGTCCAACCCCGCCGCAGACTCCCATTGTCCAAGAAGGGGACCAATATTTCAAACGATTCTTGGACCTCAACGTCAAGGCCTTGTAACACTATCTCGCGCATAGCCAAACGCGAGACTCCTTGGGCAATCCAATCTACGGAATGCCAACCTCCCTTGCCGCAACTATGGCTATATCGACAGCATCCGTAGTTCAACCTTTGGACACTCAAGCCATCACTTCGACCGCTGACCAGACTTTGACCAATCCTCTAGGTGTGGCCTCTCCCTCTATCATTGGGCCCACTTCCACCAGGGTTCTGGCCCCCTGTCAACCTTAACCCGCTCAACTGCTATCCACTCCTTTTCAAAACCTTATCGTCTCTATTCCACCTACCCTGGCCCCTATCAACACCAGGGTGGCTTCTTATCCATTGGCCCCCGTTACCATAGTCCAACCTCTCGTGGCAACATCGGGCCTGGCTATGCCTTCTACCCAACCACCTTTAGCCTCTTCATCTATCCCTACGACTAGCTACCCCTACATTGCACCTTTACAAGGGCAACCGACTACGTCATATGCCTCCCCTAGCCTCTTCCAAGCGCCCTACAACTTAGGGGGCGCGCCACCCGTCAATCCATCGGCAGACATCATCAAAATGCTGATGGACAAGATAACCAGTCTAGAGACCTCTGTTTCCGGCTTGTGCAACGCTCTCTCATATGAGCAGATCTGCAACGAGCCCATTCATCCTTCTGTCCCAATCAGACCATATCCCAGCCAGTGGGAGCTTCCGAAGTTATCTCGCTTTCAAAACAAGGAAGACCCACAGCAACACTTGCAGGCATTCAGACATGCCTGTTACCTCATTGGCCATGACGATGCGTTACTCTTACGCACATTTCCTATGTCTCTCTCGGGTGTTACACTCGACTGGTACAGCTCCCTGCCCAGCCATTCTCTCTTCTCATTCACACAATTGGCTCAGCTCTTCCTCGATCACTTTTCCATCAACATAACCAAAAAGGTCTCGATCACGGACCTCTATTCTATCCAGCAATTCGAGGACGAGTCCATAGCTAACTTCATTGCTTGATGGAGAGGCCTCATCAATCAACTCTCCTTTTCCTTACCCCAGGCCGAGCTTATTGAACTCTTTTCCTAAGCCTGTGCCAGACATATTTCTTCCACCCTGAGGGTTCAAACCTTCTGCACTTTTGACGAGGCCTTCACGATGGCCCACAAACTTGAGTTGCGTGCCATCGAGGAGAATAAAGTCAAGTTGCGGAGCAAGAATCCCAGCTCTAAGACCAATGACTCTTCTTATACTAAGCCATCATCATCCAATTCTAAATCCAAGGCTTCAGCTAATGCTGTGGTTGTTAGACCTTCGTCTTCTTCGACCAATTAGCCTGAGCCATCCACATCTCAGAGTGCCACTCGCCAATTCCAGCAAAGATACGTACAACGATGATATACTCCTCTCAGAGAATCATATGCGTCTGTGCTGGAAAAGCTTGTTAAACAGGGAGTCCTCAATCTCCCTCAAGCCCGACCTCCTCCACAATTCGATCCCTCACGCGCCATCCCCGCGTGGTATAGGGAGCAAGACTTCTGTAGCTTCCACCGTGTTAAGAGCCATGACACGAAAAACTGCAAAACTTTTAAGAACATAATCCAAGACATGCTTGAAAAGGGGGATCTCATCTTAGACAATCCAAATGCACCCCCTAATCAGGCCATTGACATCTTCAAACAACCTTTCCTCAATCATCCACCAACTCAGAATAATGTCCAGACCTTAATTGACGACAATCATGAGCACAACATTCGAACAGTCAATACGGTCTCTCCCTTCATCCCCAATCAACCTCAAGAGGTTAGTCCATCAATCAGTCCGTCACATGCAGACGAACCTCTCTCCCCGGCTGGTTCTCCATCGACCTCTCTCATCTTGGAGGACGCCTCGGCCTTACCAGCACCACCGGTCTCACCATCCTCCTTTCTGCTGCCTATGGAGGACCCGACCCTTCCTACTCCTCAGTCGCAAGTGGAGGGCACCGTCATCCCTGCCCTTTATCCGCTGGAGGAGCCTCGCTCCCCGGTTTCTTCTCCACCCGGGGAAGAACCTGTCTCCCCTTCATCTTCATCTAAATCTGTCATGACTTCACCACACCATGCGTCTAAAACCACTACACCCATCTCGTCCTCAACCTCGCAACCATCAACATCTTCCTCTCAGCCATTTTCCTGGTTAGTGGAGAAAATCGAACTTCTCCCTCCGAGGAAAGTAACGCCTCAGGTGTTGTGAGAGCGTCTTAAAGCCCTTCAACATACCCGTGCCCTCTCATCACATGCCGCTAATCCTCCCAAGGTAGAATCTCGTCAAACTCTTGACAAAGACCAGACTCTCAAACCTCAACCAAACCCGTCAAAACCAAAGCCTTCATCTATCTCGTCTAAACCCATCAAGTCATTTGGCGTTTGTCCTGTCTCCACCCTCACTCACCCGCAAGTGAAGGTGGACCTAGGCCAGACCTCGACCAGTAGTAGTCTTCCAACCAAGTCAAAGAAGACTGCCAGACCATAGAAACGAACGCCTCCTTCCCTGTCACCATTGCCATCCATTTTGGGCCCCCATCCTTCGACCTTGGCTAGCATCCTTCCCACTCCGGCCTTCAACCAAAACTCATTGCCTCCTTTGCTTCCTCTGCCTACCTCCAGCCGTCCCTCTTCCAAAAAGGTGGTACCAATCACCAAGAAAGAGCCGTCTCCATCTGTCACCACACCATCAACCCATAAGGTGGTACGGAAACCTCTTCTAACCTCGCCTAAGCAAAAGTCACCAACCTCGCGTATATCAACTAGCGCAGACCCTTTAGTGGGCTCATACTCGTTGATATTGCGCTGACTTCTGCAGACTTCTGACATAACCCTTCCACCCATCAAGCCTTTCCAGCCTCTCGGGTCCAAGCCCTCCTGGTTCGACGACACGAAAATTTGCTTATATCATCGTACACCAGGACACGACACCGAGACTTGTTGTGCCCTCAAGGCCGTCATCTGCCGCCATATGGAGAAAGACACTCTTCTCCTTGAGGACACTCTTGACTAGACCCCGACTCCTTCCCATCCAACCTCTTCTACCATGCCAACATCTCACCAGCAAGACATGACCCCTTCTTCACCTCCTATTTTCGAAATCAATGCCATTCGTATAACCACTAGGTCGCAAAAGGACAAGGCAAAAGAAAAAGCTGCCATTCCTTGGACCTATCCCTTCATCAAGCCACCTCTTGCACCCAAGCCTAAAATTTCTATCCTTGGCGCATCCCAACCTTCTTCATCTTCCTCTTCTGGGCCAATTCACGACTCCATGCTGAAGCAGCTTCACCAGACACCTGTAAAGATGTCTCTTTATGACCTTATCCAAACCTCGCCTCAGCACCGTCAAGCCCTTATCTAAGCCTTGCAGGTAGCGGAGGTCCAACCCAAGGACCCCCAGCCACTCGCTGCCCTCGTCCATTCTTTATCTCCTATCGCCTCCATCACATTTAGCGATTCTGAGATTCCCACATCTAACACGGAAGATCAGGACGCCGCCCTCTTCATCACTGCCTATGTCGATCGGACACACATTAAATGCGTTATGATCGACGGTGGCGCTAGCATCAACATTATCTCTACCCACACCTTTAATCAACTGGCTCTTCCCAAGAATTGCGTCTCCAAAACTGACACGATCTTACGCTCTTTCAACGACACTACCACCACGACCATTGGCACAGTCATCCTTCACATTCGCGTTGGTCCACGCACAGTCCCGAAGCTCTTCTATATCATCGAAGGAGAGTTTCAATACAACCTTCTACTGGGCCGACCTTGGATCCATGCCATGACCTGTATACCCTCCACCCTGCACCGTTGTGTGAAGTTTGAGCATGACGGGCAAGTCCATACCATCCCCACTGACCCTTCACCCTTCAAGACTTGCAACACAACCTACCGTCCCAACGATGTTCTCATTCCCATCAAGCCGTCAACTCTGGCACCGCCCCCATCTGCAGAAGCTTCGACCAGTTCGCAATCGGCGGTCGCCCTCACCCCTCCTCTTCAAGCGCCGACCAAAGACCCCATGGAAGACATCTTCCAATGACTATCACTCGGGGAATATCGCTTGTTGACCCTAGACATGTTCCAAACTCCGCAAGAGTATGGACGCCTTCACCTCAGTCCCAATTACAACCATCGGATCGGGATGGTCGTGCCTTATGGTCCTCCTCACTTTCGAACCAACTTTGTCTATGGGGGGCTTAATCAAGCTCCTACCAACGGCAATTCCCTCTCTTCACCCCAACCTTTCACATCTGATTTCTCATTTCTTGGCAACCCTGACTTTGCACACACTTACCTTCACAGGTGTGCATGGAAGGGTTTTGGTTTCGGACGTTATGAGTAGGGCTCCCATCAGCCCATCGAGCCGCTCAATGATTGTGATGCCAAGAAACGGTATGGCCTGGGATATCATGACCCCACCCAGGCTCCTTCCGACCTTTGTCCCGAGCCAACCATTGACCAATCTCCTCCAAACTCACCCATTTCTCCTTTGTCACCTACGGAGTCGGTGGTTTCCATCCCTCCTAGTTTTTTTTTCCATAAATACCATCCGCTTGGAACCCTTGACCTACTAGCTCAATGGGGTGCCCAGGTCTTTCCCTCTCATTTTTCTTAGCATGGTAGAGGATGAGTCAGCAACCATTCACATTGTCCACTGCGTTGACGATGATGCCATCTTTTCCTACATGGGTGCCGATGACTCTTTCATCCAGCATTTCCTCCCTTCCGAGACCCAGGTTATGTTAAATGAATCCACCATTGACATCAACCTCCCTTCTTCTTCTGATGTTCCTCACGTCTTAAAGATTGGCCAATCTTTAGACGCTCAGGAGCAGCTTGACTATGCCCAGTTCCTTTCCAACCATAGCAAGGCCTTTGCCTGGACTTACAGCGACATGCCTGGCATCGACCCCACCATTGCTACCCATAACATTGTCACCAAACCAGAGGATAAGCCTGTTAGGCAAAAGCTTTGAAAGATGCATCCTCGCATTGCGCTCCTTGTCAAAGAGGAGCTTCAGCGCCTTCTTTCTGTCTCCTTCATCCAACCCATCGATTATCCACAGTGGGTCTCTAACATCGTCCCAGTTACTAAAGCAACTGGGGGGATTCGGATTTGCACGGACTATCACGACCTTAACTTAGCCTATCCCAAAGATGACTTCCCTCTTCCTAACATTGACTAGCTTGTTGATCTCACGGCCGCCCATGAGATGCTATCTCTCATGGACGGGTTTTCAGGATACAATCAAATCCTGATCGCATCAAAAGATCAGCACAAGACTACCATTATCACCCCATGGGGGACTTTCTGCTATCGAGTCATACCTTTTAGCTTGAAAAATGCTAGTGCCACATATCAGCGCGCCATGACCTACATTTTCCACGATCTCCTCCACAAAATCATGGAGGACTATGTGGATGACCTTCTCGGCAAATCCAAACTTCGCCACGACCACTTGACCATTCTCACAATCATCTTCTCTTGCCTTCTGCAATACAATGTCTGCCTTAACCCCAAGAAGTGTGTCTTTGGGGTCCTCTCAGGTAAACTTCTCGGCTTCATCGTTTCTTTCTGTGGTATCGAGATAGATCCCGCCAAGATCCATGCTATCCTCAAAATGCCACCCCCAACCGATCTCAAGCAGCTTTGCAGTCTACAAGGGAAGCTCTAGTCCATTTGCCATTTCATCTCGCAGCCTTCAGACCGCTGCCAACCTTTCCATCACCTCCTTAAGAAGGATGTCTCCTTTAAATGGGATGAGGACTGTCAAGAGGCTTTTAAAGCCCTCAAAGGCTATCTGGTCTCTCCACCAGTCCTCATTCCACCTAAAGATGACCAACCCTTCTACCTTTATATCTCTGCCACCAACCATTCGTTAGGTGCCATGATCGCGCACCGAGACGAGCATCATCGTATGCAAGTGGTTTACTACATCAGCTGAACACTGGTCGACTATGAAACTCGGTATACTCATACCGAGAAACTCTATTTGGCATTAGTCTTTTCTGCTACCAAGCTCCGCCACTATCTTCTCAACCACAAAACCTTTGTCGTCACTCACACCGACCCTCTCAAGTACATGCACTCCAAGCCATATCAGAATCAACGTATGGCTCGGTGGCTCATGCTGCTTGCTGAGTTTGACCTCGAATTCATCCAGCAGAAATCTATCAAGGGGCAAACCATCGCTGACCAACTGGCAGATGCCCCTCTTCCTGACAACCAACCTTCACACTGTGAGTTCCCTGACGAGTCTATCGCTACCCTTTCCACTGATGACACCGTCTACCAAATAACCATGTTCTTTGACAGCTCCAAATGTCAACTCGGTGGGGGTGCGGGGGTCATCCTCATCCCACTCGAAAGGGAGCCCATGCCTCTATCTTTTAAACTTGACTTTGATTATACCAATAATATGGCCGAATATGAGGCCTTAATTTTGGGACTTCAGACTGCCCTTTCCCTCCACATCAAGTCTATCAACATCTTCGGCAACTCGCAGCTCATCGTTAATCAAGTTAACGGTTCATATCTCTGTAAAAATGAAGTTTTACAGAGGTATAAAAATCGTGCTGACCTTCTTCTGGCATCTTTCGACCATTACCTCTTGCAGACTGTTCCACGCTCTACGAACAAGTTTGCCGACACCATGGCTTCTCTTGCTTCGCATATCCCATCTTCATCATCGTCATCTCACCTTTTTGTCACAGTGCATCGCATACCTTTGCCTTCATACATCTCTCCTCACATCGACCATATCAACACTGTCAATTCTAGCCCACAAAATGACTGGTATAAGCAACTTGTGGACTACTTGTCTCTTTCTGTCACTCCTCCCAACCTTTCTAGCAATGCGCGGTGGGCTTTCATCAAGCGCACAGCTCGCTATACCATGCTAGGGGGTCTTCTCTATAAGCGAGGCTTTGACGGCCTCCTTCTTCGCTGTCTAACCTCCACTAAAGCTTCTCAAGCCATAAAGCAAGTCCACGATGGGATTTGTGGTGGACACTTCAGTGGAAACTCGGTTGTCAAGCGCATCCTTCGCCTGGGTTATTATTGGCCCACCCTTCATCAAGACTGTAGCGACTATGTTCAGCGCTGCATCAAGTGTCAGCAACACTTTAACCTGCTTCATCTCCCCAGACACGCCTTTCAAGTCGCTTAGGATTTTTGGCCTTTCTCTCAGTGGGGCTTGGATCTCATCGGTGAGATCAACCCTCACTCATCTCTTCGTCATCAGTCCATCATCACTGCCACTGAGTATTTCACCAAGTGGGTGGAAGCCATTCCTCTTGTCTCCACAAAAGCCGACAAAATTGTCGACTTCATCAGCAGCCACATCATCTGTCGTTTTGGTGTCCCTCACAAAATCATCACCGACAATGGCAAGTCCTTCAAAAACAAGACTGTCCAAAAACTATGCGACTCATTTGGCATCAAACTCAGCTTTTCTTCACCTTACTACCCACAAGCAAATGGGCAGGCTGAGGCTTCCAACAAAATTCTCACCAAAATTCTCATGAAGGTGGTCAATGATACAGGAAGGGATTGGCACATTCACATTCCCTTCACTTTGTGGGCCTACCGCACTAGCATCCGAACCTCTACGGGTGCTACTCCCTTCTCCCTCATGTACGGAACAGAGGCTATCTTACCTCTCGAAGTACAGATCCCGTCTCTCCGCATCTCCCTGCATGACATTCTCTCCAACGATGACTTTCGTCAAGATCGCTTAGCTCAACTTGAGTTGCTCGACGAGCGCCGTCTTGCTGCCCTCAATCATCTCCATGTCTACCAAAGTCGCATAAAGCGGGCCTACGACAAAAATATGCGAGAATGAGATTTCAACATCAGAGACCTCGTCCTCAAAGAGAATCAACACGTGACCAATATGGAGCGAAGTAAACGAGGCAAATTTGCCCCCAATTGGCTTGGACCTTTTATCATCACGCACAAGTATGGGTCAGGGACTTATCATCTGTCCTCCCTCGACGGACGGCCAGAACCTGAGCCTCTTAATGCGTTGCATCTTCGACCATTCTTCTGTTAGTCGAATACTCATCTACTTGACACGTGACTTGAGCTTGTCCCTTGAGCAATCCTCGTCCTCTTAATCCTCATTCCTTTCAACCCTATTCCCCTTTAACAAGTCCTCTACAACCCTTTTATGACATATGGATGCTTTGTCCTAATAAAAGGGAGTCCTTGAACTTCTATAATCTTGTCCATGACTCAAATTCCTATCAACAAAAAATCAAGATGTCAAAATATATCCAAGGTCACAAAATCAAATCAAAATGACAGACTAATCCCTCGAAGGATAGCTGTACTATCATTGCTGTAGCTAATAGACTGATCCCTTGAAGGACAGCGATTCAAACATTATATCAAAGCAAAAATATAGACCACTCCCTCGAAGGATGGCTATGACTAAATCTTGCTACAAACAACAACCTTTCTTAGAAGCTTCCCGCATTGATTAGCTTCGCAACATGACCATACATCAAAAGACATCTCTATGTAGGCTTCCCGCATCGATCAGCCTGCACCCAAAAAAAAAAAAAAAAAAAAAAACGGGTCATGGACTTGGCTTGTAGTTGTCTCAAGGTCTCCTATAAAAAGGGGCAAGGTTCTTCCTGCTCTTAAACTGGGTTACCCTATCCACCTCCTATCACCTGCTCAGGGGACTTCGAGCTCACTTTAATGTCAAAGTGATTCGATTACCGTTCTAACACCACACTGGTCAACGACGTAATGCATGAACGGGGCTGTGGTTCTAATAACCCCTATCTATGCTTCCTTTCTGGTCCTTGTCAATGAAAGAGCAATTTGCCTTTCACCTTTTCTCTACACTTTGGTCACATTTAACCACATCAATTGTCGACTCATCTTTTACCAAGCCATTTTCATCATTTTCAGCTGACATCATCCTAGTCCATTTCACATAGTTTCTATGGACACCAATACACATGGAAACTACCAACCAGACCTAATTTATGTTAAGCATAAACCAATACTTGCTGAAGCATAAATCGACTTCCATTCATTTTTAGCATGCATCCATCACGACTATGGAAACTTGCTAGGGATGAAAGCCTCTTGACCCATGTGACATCTGTAGCATCATCTTACCCTCATCATTTTGACACTTGACCACATCCAATCATTGATCAATCAGACCTTTTTGCCTGAACTACATTGGTCTGAGGCCCTATGACCAGGGCTATGTAGGCAGCACTCAGATACCACATCTTCTGAGGTTAGCTCGACCACCCCCGTTTGTTCATCTCTTTGATGGACAAACCTTCCCTTCTACGACTTTGACCAAGACAAATCAATCTCTTTGACCCTTCCTCCCTTTCAGGGAGAACTACATTGGCCTGAGGCCCCTAACGACAGGGGCTATGTAGGCAGCACTCAGTTGACATGGGGTCTTCTGGGGTTAGCTCGGCCACTATCTTCGTCACTTTCTTCCATCTCCCGCTCTCATCACCTGTCAATCACATCACAGTCAATAACATGTTCACATAATCATTAATCTACTCTCATTTTTATTATAGCATCATAAGTCATTAGTCATTAATTTCATCCATCATAACTCATTAAACATTTACATAATCCACAAGTTAAACATTCCATATCACATCTATCATCACTATAATCATTAAACATAACCTAATCATTATCCTCATCATTAGCATCCTAATCATCATACATATCATATCAAAACATGCATCATGAAACACACTAAACATCTATAACATTTCCATAACACATCAATAGCCAAAATCTCATCATCTATATATCAAAAATCAGTTTTATACAAAGCAAACACAAGCTGTATCTGTCTCTCGCTCTCAAAAATCAAATACATCTCTCATCTTCAGCTCACAGGCCGGTATATACATCAAAACATGGTACAACTCTGGGGCTGCCCTCAAGGCTGTGGCTGTGGTGGGGGTGGCGGTGGTCGAGAAGAGGCTGTATCCCCTCCTCCCTCTGACCTCTGTCGTCTGCATGACCCTGAAGCTATCACTCATGACATGGATCTCTGTCTGCTCTGCTCCACCCTCATCTCTGAGTATCACTGTATATGAGGGATCCCTCTGATGGCCCTCTCATAATATGCAATCTCGTCCAGCACATCATTGTATCTAACCATAGATACAGTCTGCGGTGGACCCATCTGCCCTGTCCTGACCCCTGTGGCTCTGGCTGACCTAGCTGTACCGATGCTGATGGTCCTGCCCCCTGTGAAAATGACGGCTACTGTAGTGGGCCCTGCCCTCCAAAACTCTACCCTGCCCATCTACCCTGTCCTGACCCCTGTGGCTCTGGCTGACCTAGCTGTACCAATGCTGATGGTCTTGCCCCCTGTGAAAACGATGGCTGCTGCAGTGGGCCCTACCCTCCAAAACTCTATCCTGCACCTGCCTGTGCCTGAGCTGCAGCCAGCTGTCCCTGTAACATAGTGACCTACACTATCAATGCTGCCACCTGCCCTGTCATCACCGCAAGCTGCCCAGTCACCCCTGCCAGCTGACCCTGTAAAACTGAGACCTGGGCCTGAGCCGTGTCCCTCTCCTCGCAGGCTGTATCTTGCTCCCTGGTGATGGCCTGTAGATCTGGCTGCTACCTGACCTGTACCCCTTTGTACTGACTTGCCCACCATGTCGTGTAAGCCTCTGTACACCCTGGGTCAACTATCCCAGGTCCTGCCGGCAACTCCTCAAAATCAGGCTCCTCTGTCTCCTCTGGGAGGGGGAGCGGTGCCTCTATGTCATCCCGCCTATACTGTGGGAAGGCGGGAGGCACATCCTGTAGCAGCCCGTACTGGCGTCGCACTCTCTCTATAGGGATCCTCTCGAGCTCACTGGCTCATCTGCCTCTGACCCATCGCCTGCTCTGCACTCCAACTAGCTGCTCTCCCTGGTCTCTGAATGATGGATAGACCAAATATGGTCTCCAGATGATGTCCGCTGGGATCAAACCCTCCAACACTCCCCTGTAGTGATCAATGTCTCTGACCACTCCATCCATCCGTGTCTGCACCATAATCTCGCGCCATCGCCTGAATCTGACCCTGAAGCTAACCTGAATCGCCACTGGGAGGCTGAGAGGTCGTGTGACCACTATATGCTCATAGGCCCAGCAGTGAAGGAGGTGGCCTACACACAAGCTGTACCGCCGCCATCTGCTAATGCCCCACAGCTCTCTATACACCTGGGCCAAAAACATAGGCACCCAGGCAAACACTGTCCGCTGCTCCAGCATATCAATCAAGACTCTGGTCATAGCAATCAGAAATCTGCCGCCCTCTGCATCCGGCAATGCATACACTGTGATGCCAATCATCATCAGAATCGCCAGCCGATGGGCCTCCTCATCTGCCGCATACAATGGCTCATAGGCAAAACTCGCTGAGTGGTAGCTCGTCTCCGCGGCATGCTCTCCAAACAACGTCACCATATGAATGTCATGCGCCTCTCTCGAGCATGCATACAAGTCTGCCCCGTGCACTGGTAACCACAAAATCTGGTAGACATCCTCCACCGTGACTGTCATCTCGCTCGTGGGTAGGTGGAAGGTGTTGGTGGCATGGTCCCACCGCTCGATCAACGCCACCATGAGGCTCACATCCCTCGCTACTCTGCAATAGCGTCTCAGCCCGCCTAGTCCAACGGCGCTCATTTGTGCCCACTCCTCGACAGACACGCCTCCACGCATCCGCATCAGCAAAGTCGGGAGGCGATCCCACAGCATCAGAGTCTGCCTCGCCTGCATCCATCCATAGACACATTAACATTATTCCAACCTTTCCTATTTTACCAACCTATTTGACTATCTAAGCCTACCCCGACACCCGGGAAGCCCTTGACCTGACTTCAACCCCTCGACTTAAGCATTTTTCATTGCTCTTTCTGACCAGGCAGCCACCGACATCGGTTATCTTGCCGGCAATGGCACTTTCCTAACTCGGAATCGGCAGGCTCGTGACCGACGCCGGTCTATGGTCGGCCGACGCCGGTGGTATCACCGACGTCGGCGACTGGTTCGGCCCTAGGGCCGAACGGGGTGAGCCCTCATTTTTAGGGCTTCCCCATTTCATCTCCTAAACTACCCAAAACACCCTCCTAGCCAACCTACCCTCCTAGCCAACCTACCCACCTTCCTAGCTACCCTCCCCCCTCAATTTCTACCTAAAATAACAAAATTTTCAAAAATGAATTCAAAAACCAAAATGCATCAAATAGGGTTCAGAGACCCTCCTACCTCATCCCGTCGATGCCGGCATGGTGGCACGATAGGCGCCGCTAGTGGTGGACCTCCCGCCGATCCCCTACTCCCCTCTGCCATCGCTTTTGTCCTCTTGGCTCTACAGACTTCACTTGGTCCCCACGCGTCCCTGTAGCATCCAATCAACTCCCTTTTCTCCACCAATGCTCTTCTGCCACCTCGCACCACTCCTTGGTCAGCTCTAGGTCGCTTTCACTCAACAAACTACCAGAGCTCCTTTTTCTCTTCCAATCAAATAGCGAATGACTTTTGGTGGGCCGCCAATCCAGTTTTGTCAGATTTGGCAGGCCGCCAATGTCGACATCGGCGTGCCCTTGTCTGCCGGCGTCGGCTGATTCTCGCTGACGTCGGTCTCTTTTGGACACTGACGTCGGTTACATAGCCGATGTTGGTGGCCTTCAAACCTTTTATCCCTCTTCTAAATAACCAAAATCATGTCCCTCATCAAGTCAAGTCCTTCAGACCATGTCATTTTTGCCCCCTGGGGCATCTTTTAGATTACTTTTTGCATCCATCCGTCGACCCCCGGACCATCAGAGATCATGCCCATCTCCTAAACCGTGACCACTTCCAAGACAGCATTTGCCTTGGTTGTTTTTTGCCTTTATGCTACCTCACGACTGGTTAGCAGAATTGTCCGCAGACTATTTTTGACCCTTCGCAAGTATAGGATCGCGAGCTAGTTGATCCCTACTACTTGTGGCTTTTTCGTGTCTTTGGGAGCACTTCCTGAGCCTGGGATACCTAGAACACGATGACCATTTGGAGCTTTGGCTTAGATTGAGTGACCCGATCAGTAGACGACTAAATGCTGGGGCCTGGTTACTTCAATTTTGGCACTCCTTGTCCCTCGACATGCGACAATTTGACCCGACCCTCCCGTGAAGTGGTCTACGCGCAATCACGACTATTGCAACATTTTCACTCACTCTCTTCTATCCATTTCTCTATCAAATCGACACTCGATCTTCGGTTTCCTTCTCTCGACTATCGCTTTGAGGGGGGAACACCTCATCCTTTTCTTGGGACAACCAACTCCTATTTTTGTCTTGCAGTTCGTCAAGAACAACCAACAAGACAAAAAGGGGCAAATGTAGACACTGCAAATGTGTCTGCACCTTGGTTCTCCCCCTTGTTCACCTCAAACCCCTATCCTAACCCTTGGCCTTAGTCCCCTCCATTCATTTGATTAAAATAACTTAAATATTTTAATTAAGTGGCCCCCTTTCCACCTCACCCTTGCCACCTTGGATCCTCCCTTGAATCCCTCCACCTTCCCCCTAGCATTTATTATGCCAAATCTCCTCATTATCTTCCCCCCACGCCCATTTAAGCATCCTCGTGACCATTCTTCCCACAACCCCTCGCCCGGTGGCATTCAAGAATGCACAGAGGCTATTTTTAGTCTCTGTCCCCATTCTGCCATCGCCGACGTCGGCGACCCTTCGGCCGACGTCAGTGAAACTGCTGGCGTCGGCAGCCTTCATTACCCCTTTCTGCATCCGTTGCAGCCCCTGGACCCTTGAGCTCACAAAACTGAATTCTCTTGGCGTTTTGGCACTCGTCTCTTCTCCATCTGGACCTCGTGCAACAGCAGCAACAGGTGTAAAGACTCTTGATCAGAGATTTCTTCTTGCAACAAGTCTTCCGTGGCTCCAACAATAGCTCTCCCACTCTTCATTCAGCAAGCTAAAAGGTAAGCAGAGTATTTTATTTCATTCTTTCATTTAGTCTCAGCTATCTATCCTATCTACTTTCTTCTACTTGCTGTGTCCTTCCCCTGAGAGGTTGAAAAGCCTTCTCAGAACTTGTCCCCTGTCCATCTTCCTCTTTCCTGTCCCCCTTTTAATCTAGTCCCAGACAACTTCCTCATTCCCCTGCCAATAAAGACCCTATACAGGGCACCTAATCAAAACCAGACCATTCCCTAATCCCTCCAAATTCGTCCCTGAACTCTGTCTCGACCCTGTTCACAAACCGGACCCGTCCACAGCCCAGAAACCAAACCAGACCCGACCACAGGCCGCAACCCCGACCGACGCCGGTCACTTCCCCAACCGACGTCGGCAGGATAACCGACATCGGCAGATCAGCTAATCGACGCTGGTGACATTTTCGACCTCGGCGACTGTCATCAGCCCAACAACTCCTTCAGGTAATCATTTTGTCTTTTCTTTCCTTTCTAATTTGTTTATCACTTCTGTATTCTGGCATTCTGTATTTCCTTGATCTTTTATCTGCATGTTATCAGTGGTTTGACCTCCCTTGAGGAAGTTTTCACACTTCCGGGAACAAGCTTTCGCTTGGCAACCCACCATCTATCCATCTAACATTTTCTTGTCCAAGTTTCTCTTTTCTTGCAGGTGTCATTCCTCCACAGCCAAAGAGGGGTGCTCACAAGCGTCTGGATTACGGTGCGCAGTCTATATCCAGGTACTTCTAGCCTTGTCCATTTCCTTAGTTTCTTTATTCATCTTTTGAATGTAGAAAGCGAATTAGCGATAGAAACATTCACATAATGGTATGCCCGGTGGGAGGATCTTCATGAGAACACAATCCACAAAGCTTTTTTTGTGTTTCATAGTTTTGATTCTCTTTTTTTGTTGTTTTTGCTTTGAGTAAAAATGGCCAATAAAGAAGTCATAAATTTTTATTTACTTAATATTTTTTATCTAAATTGTTTTATTAATATATATAAATATATCATTGATATGCTCTAAAAAAAACTTCTTTACATTTTACAAGTTATAGCTATTTTAGTAACTATCACTTTATATTTTTTATTTTTTAAGTAAAAATGGTTAGAACAAAGTTCATAACTTTTTTTGTATTGACTATTTGGACTTAAAAAATTTTAGATACATGCATTCTAGAGTTATTGGCAACCTCTAAAACTTTATTATCAAACTAAATTATATTTTAAAAGTTATGTTAAAAATAATAACTGCAATTTTTTATATTTTATGTGCAAAATTTTATGTGTTATATTTTATTTTTAGCCTTCTAATTTGTTGTTTGAAGGTGTTCATATATTTAATATATATTTTTTAAATATTTTATTTATATTTATGCTAACATTGTCTAACCTAACATATTTACTTTTGGGGTGATGTCTTAAGGGTAGACAGGTAACCGACAAACTTCAAATTTATTAAAACATATTTTATACCATCTTTGACATGATTTTAAAATGAATTAGGAACATTATTTTGGTTCTTAAAATAACATTTAAGGTTATTAAATAAGTGTTTTTAGCATTAGTTTTCAAAGTTACAACTAAGACCAAGGGGTCAAATGAACACCACCTCATTTTTTGAATTTGGGCTTAAAAATGAACTCACCTTTCCAAGCTTTTTTAATTCACTTAACTGTTTGAATTATATTTTTTTTTTGGAAAAAAGAGGGGTTTTGTGTGTATTTTATTCCATTTATCCCATTTAGGTAACCCTTTTAATCAAAAGTGCCATTCCTATTTCAAATAGCCTAGTCCAAGGCTTAGAAAGAAAGTCATCTAAAACACTCCCCAAAAACTCATCAAAGTTTGGGTGACCTTGAAAATGACCCTAAAGTTTTTATATTTCATGCTTTATTTATTTTTGTGTAAATTTAGCTTGTGAGGGGGACTTAATCACCTCCCATGAGTTCTTTAGGGAAGCTTTGACCTGGGGTTTCACCTCATAGTATTGACTTCATTTGGCTCTTAATTGGAGTTGCACACAGGATGTAGTGACACTTTGGACATCGCACGACACTGAGTAAACAACAAGATGTAGTAGCTGTAAAAAGGACTAGACCTTTTAAACACAAGCCAAGTGATATGGACCCAAAATCTATGCTTTTATTTTGCATTGTTTGGCATGAAAGTCATTGTGTAATTGATTCCCCTAGAACATTTGGAAACTTGTAGATCTTAGATAAAACTCCACTTGCCATAGAAGTATTGTTGGTGCAAGGTGTGCCTTAAGGTCCATGTCATAGTACTATCATTTAAGAGAAATGTGGTGTAAAAAACTTACTATATAATGCACATTTATTTTTGGATGGACAATTAAAATCCTTTCAAATGATGTATATTGATAGATTTCAATAATACCAAGTAACCTTATCAGTTTAGAGTCTAAGAGCGATTAATTAGTTGGTTTTGTGCTAGATTAAAGGCTTGTTTAGAGTCAAAACTTGGTGTAAACAGATGATATAAACCAAAACACATGGTCCTCATTTTTTTTTTGAACAAAAAAACATTATGCTACCCATGTGAAGTCATCAAATTTGCTTTGTTCAAAATCTATCAAAACTTGAGAGTCATATCATCCACTTTGGTGTTGTTATGCTACCCAATTGAGTCTAGACCTTTGTAAAAGTTGTTTAAGTCCTTCATTTATAATCTAAATTAAAAATTTCACCTTTATAAGTTCATAAATTTGATATGTTAAGTGGGTTTTCCATTTAAATTAAACTTGAGGGAACTTAGGTTCAATTTCCAATTTGGGTTGAAGGCCATTTAAGACTCATGATTGTTATCACCACTTAATAGACTTAAGTTATTTCATGCTAAACACTTGCACTTTGATTCAATGCACCAAAAAACTTTGAGTCAAGAAAGGTGGTGTTAAGCTATCAAATTTGTGAGAAGTTATCTTTGCCTTAGATATTTTTTGAAATAAACATTTAGCCACACCTTTTGGGTAATATAGCATCATTACATTGCCTAAAACATTTTGAATATTATTTCATAGACCCTCTTGAATAGAGTTAAAATTTTTTCCTACATTTTTAGACCAATCTAAGTGTACTTTTATGATCCTTTATCTAGCACAGTTATACCATTTACTTTTGTCTAGCTTATTTGTAAAAAGAACCAAGTTTTATACCATTATTTGTGAGAAAATAAACTATCTCTAAAGTGACTTTTGTTTCGTAGCTTATACCTAGTTGATCAAGTTTATGTCCAAGAATCAAATGCCTAGTATTTGTTAGAAGTGTTTCAAATCCATTATATTAAAACTTTCATCTATTTCAAAGTCTATATTTTGACATCATTTGGCCAAGAGTCCTAACACATGCCTTATTTGAGTCTAGATTTTGATGCTGAATTTAGCCAAAAGACCTAGCAACTTTTAATTTCCTAGATTAGACTGATTTAAAACACTTCAACCTTAGAGTTTGTTATTTTGATTTTTAACCTATTTACTTGCTCATGTTTCTATGAACAGTGAGACATTAGATATTTAACGCTAGCTTGTTTCTTCACTAAATATTTGCATAAATTTTGTGATCCTTTTAACAAATCTAGACCAAGTTTGAACATCATCTATTTTATACATTGTCCTTTTTAGATTTTGTGGAATTATTTGACCTTTTTATTGAAAATTAATTGACTATATACCCCAATATGTATTCCTACACTCATAGTGGACTCATGTACAATCTGAGGATTAATAATGTTGTTACGCAGGAAGAAATGGTGAAATATCCCTACATAGATAATATTAATTATGAGATGGATTCTTATCCCTATTATAATACTCAATTAGGGACACAAAGCCAAGATATCTTGGCTAACTATTTGGTTAACACACCACCTTATTCAAGACAAGACCCAAAACAAACTATACAATACCTAACTACAATACCCACAGTGGATGAGCCAGTTATTCAATAGTCATATTCTACTAATACAGCTTCCACATATGATCCATTTTTGTTTGAGATACATTTTTTAGAAAACAAAGATGATATTTTGGTTAGAGCTATAGAGGCAGGGGCCAATTTTCCATCTGACTTCCCTCATGAGAATTTACCAAGCCTAGTAAGAATACCCCACAACATCATTTATGATCAACATGCTTCTTCTATAAATCATTTGGCTCTAGTATAAACAACATATCAAGACCCTAATATGCTTAACATAGGCAAAAACATAATGGAAGACCACTTTGATAAAATGCAAACAACATATCAAACCTACATAAATCTAGCATGCAATTTCAATCATATAAACATGATGAGCAAACCTTTTATTGACTTAATTCCTTCAACAAGAGTTTTGATAGAGTCAATTTGTCAAGAGAATTAGAATTTAGACCCATTCATATAAAACACTATGGTATAAAACTTGTTACATATGCCTATTATTGAAGAAGTATCTTATGCTTCTACATAGAATAGTGAGCCAAATATAATGGATAATGTGTAAATAACATCCAATCACAATCAAAATGGTACTAATGCACAAACAAATAGTCAATAACATGTTCCCATAGTTAGTACCATGAGTGGATCATCATAACAAGGAATAAGACCCTTTTTACCCCAACCACCACCACCTATTTCCCAACCTCAACCTATTACTTCCTCAAGTGTGCAACCTACAGGATTAGGTAGTCAACCAGCAACCAATGTCACACCTCAACAATAAAATGTAACAAATCCTACTCAACAAGTGACAAGTAGTATTCCATAATATTAGGTTTAATCTAATGTACCAATGTATCTAAGGCTAAATTTATCACCACCTCAGTAAGGGGCAACTAATGTTCCACCTCACCAAGTAATGACAAACATACCTCTTCAATCTCAGACTAGTATACCAATCCAAAACCAAATAATAAATAGTCAATAACATGTAAATATTGGTCAATGACAGATACCAAATCTTTAACTTGCATTCACTTCCCCATAGGGATTCATGCCACAGGGAGGCTCCCATGTTTCTCAAGTACCTACTAGACAACCATTGGTTCAAAATGTGCCACAAGTTCAAAGACATGGTCTTGGTACACAAGTTCCCACCCATCAACAAGGTTTGATTAGTCTGTAACATGTCCCTTTTCAACCATAGTAGGCATAGTATAGTTATATCCCTCCATCCCAACCAAAAAATCCTCCAAGTCAAATCTTCATAGCCAAACCAAACTAGAATATCACACAACCAAATGTGTAATTTCAAGTGCATCCTAATTCACATATGCATATTCCTAATCTATTTTCCAACCAAACCAATGTACCCCAATAAATATCTCCATCATACCTTGGTTAAAGTATCCCACTTGTGACCTCCCAACCATCTACCCAAACCAATATTCTCCCTTAAACCAATGTTCCTTCTAGTTTCCTATCCCAAGAATTGCAATAGATGAAGGATGCAATTGCTATCATTCAAGCTGGGAAATAGACTAAAATGTTTAATTTGGATGATGTGTGTTATTATCTATTCAACATGGAGTACTTATAGATACCATTTCCTCTAGGATACAAACCACCTAAATTTGATAAATACAAAGGGAAATGTGACTCTAAGGCCCATTTAACTGAGTTATTTATCGTATGTCAACCAGTGTCATATAGTGATATATACATTTTATTGATGTTTCCAAGGAGCTTGGATGGACAAGCCTTGGAGTGGTTTTTAAATTTTCCCAATAATTTAGTAATAGATTTTGATGATCTTTTTGATAAGTTTGTGTAGCACTTTTCCTATAATCTCGAACATGAGATTTCATTAGTTGACTTAACACAAGTAAAGCAAAAATATAGTTAGAGTTTTGCAAGTTATATACGGTGATAGAGAGCCCTTGCAAGCCATTTCACCCATAGTTTACTAGATAAAAAATTAGTCATTATGTTTACTAAAAATTTTCATAGTGAGATAGCTTATCATCTGGAACTATAATGTACACATACTTTCAAGGGGATCATTGATAAAGGTTTGTTGATTTAGTGAGTGATTATCAATAAAGGAGTCATCAAGCTTAATTATACTAATAAAAATCAAGGTACCAATTAGGAAAATGGAAAAAATAAACATCTCATTCAAGTGCAAACATCACAATTAGCATAGGCTAATAACCAAGAAAGATCAAAGTAGTTTAACTACAATAAGAATGTTATGGGAAATGGACTAACTAAATCACATCATGTCCAAATGATGCAAACATCATCTACATCAATTTTTCAGCTTAATATTACTCAACAACCTCTCTAACCAATGTCTCAAGCACAAAAACCAAGATCTGTGTAATAAATACAATAGCCTTTACCATTGCAAACCCCTCCTCTAAGGAGAACCATGCCTGCAAATCATGTCTTCAGTGACCTAGGAGAACTTGTTGAGTCATATTTCATAAGATTGTTTCCATTAATTTGATTAGTTGTCCTATACCAAAGCATTATCCATAAGGCATTCCTTATCTTAATTGGTATCATGAAAACAAATTCTATGAATATCATTGGGTCAATGGGTATAATCTATGAAGATGTGTCCAAATCAAACATTTAATTGGAGAATATGTTAGAGAATGGGGAGATAATATTGGATAATGGTACTTTCACTTAAAATCAAACTCTTGGGATTTATCAAAACCCCTTTCCTTGACATAACAATCAATAATAGTAGAACAATCAGAAACAACAATAATAACAACATCCAATGCAACAACAAAATGAGTAGTATCAAAATCAAAGGCTAACCCAGTAAAATTAATAAAATCAATAACAAAACCCATAATGACAGAACAATGGATAAAACTAAGGTCAAATGGTAATAACCAATAAACCTATCATGCAGTTGCACATGACTACAGTAGAGTTGTTAGTCATATTATAGGGGCAGCATTAATACCATCTCCATTAATCCTAGATTGATCACTAATTAATCTACCCCATTGATAAATAATACCACTCAACCAAATTACATGGATAATCCTTCTTTAACTTGGGACTACACACAAGAAAACCAACAAATCAGGACTGCCACTTTTTGACCATATACTGATAACTCACCCATACCATGTGACCACATACAAATGCACCAACAATCAAGACTTATCATATCTAGTCCTACACCATTCCCAACACTTATTAGTGATCATGGTCTAGTATCTAATCCCAATTATGTAATCATAACTCGAAGGTCCAAGATTACCATCCTAGGACTACAACCATTTGCCACTTTACCTGTTATCAAACCAACTGTTCAATAGCAAAATAAACCATTAAATATTGACCAAGATAAGAATTTTGATATTGTTGAACAATTTTAGAAGACACCAGCACAAATTTATATTTTAGATTTTTTATGAATGTCATTAATCCAAAAAAACATCTTGAATGATTTTTTAACCCAATCCACTATTGTTAGTGACATATCCCCTAATAAATTTCAAGCTTTGGTTGGACACCTAGCTCTAGCCCAATAAGTCAGATTAAAACAAAGTGATATGTCTTCTATTAGCCTGCTCCATAATAACCCATTATACATAGAAGTTTATATGAAGTGGCATAAAGTGAAACATGTCCTTATAGACAATGGACCAGGCCTCAACATAGTGTCTCTAAAGCTCATCAAGCTTCTTGGGTACACAATGGTAGATCTCTGACTAGAAATGATAACCATCAAATCCTATGATAATCAGGAAAGAGAATCATAAGGCACCATTAGTTTGCTAGTTATCATTGGGTCTTTGAACCATGATACACTTTTCTATGTGCTTGATCTTGAGTTATCATATAATATGCTTCTAGGTAGGCCTTGGTTACATGAGATTCATGCAGTCCTATCAACATTGTACCAATGTATCAAGTTTTCCCACACAAGGATGGAAGTGAATATTCCAAGAGATTTACACCCATATGAACACTATAAACATCTTGAGGCCAAATTTCAAATCTAAAATTATTAGTATGGCATGAATCTACATTCCAAGTAGGATAAAGGAAAAGTTATACTTATTGATCCTTCACTAGATAATTGCATATATCCTAATACCTTGGATTCCCTTTCCCACAGGCTACCTCTTGAAGCTTCTAATCATTTCACCATTTTAGATAATGGATTGGGAGATTATGTGACCCATGATACATTTCATATTGCTAATCTTCCTTAGAATCCAAAAACCTTTGGGCAACCTAAAGTCACCCCACATATGCATTGATAATGAAAGAATAAGATAAAGGACCTATCACATTTGTACCAACATCTGGCCTAAAACCTGACCCTCTTAAAGGGGATGAATCATGGTTATATAATGATGACTGAGCTGATTGTTATAAAATTACAAAGTATCCTACTCCCAATAGGATCATGGAGTGTCACAATTATGAAGGAAGAGGCCTTAGACTAAATCAACAAAGAACCATCAAGCCAATTTCCATGACTAAGTATGAAAGACCTTATGGACTTAGATTTAAACCACCTAGGGGTGACCCCACATATCTTATTCAAATTCATTCACTAACACCTAGTGAGAATGATGTTGAAAATGAAGTAGAGTCTGATCATAATCTCACATTTGATGACCTAGCTGAGACTAACCTATTTGATACCATTTCCACTTGTACACTTAACCCAATTATTCATCATAGCCCATTGCCATTACACTATCTCTAACTGATAGATTGGGACTAGCAAGAATCCACTTTGCTAAATGATGAGTTTCAGAATGATGAGGCATTCTATGACTTTTTAGGCCTTAGAGACAGTGTTCTATTAGGAGATCACAAATCAATATTCTCAATCACATTAGATCCTGAAGCCTATTTTGGAGAATGGGTGAACACCCTTAGCCAATAACAAATAAGTAAAACATTGAGGTCCCAAAGTGAAAATGTCTTTGAGGTAATTTTTAACCAAGTAAAAAGTAAAGATATAGGCTAGTCTAGTGGTGAAAACCTGTTTTAGGCACCAATAGATGGGGGTGTTCATTCTTCTTCAAATTTAGGCCAAGAGACCACTAATGATGAACTTGCCTATAGATTTGAGTTTAGTTTTACACAACAAGTATTTAATCAAATTATTTAAAAAATTACAACTATTTTTGTCACATGGCTAGATCTCCCTTAGGGGACTTAGATTCATCATGCCTAAGAGATGTTAAAGAGAAAGTCCTAACATAGGACCCTGATATAGTCCAATCATTCAAATATTTGTCTACTATCCTAGAAGATGGTTTGACCCTTATAGTTGAAGATATAATATAGGTAAACATCAAGACTCCATCAGACCTAAAATGGATAAAATTAGGTGCATCTCTCATTGAGGAGGAACATAAAGTCTTTACAGCTCTATTGAGATAATTTGTTGATATCTTTAAATGGGCTTATTCTGACATGCTAGGTTTGGACCCCACCTTGGTTCTACACCACCTTGTAGTCAATCTTGATGCCAAACTAGTGAAACAAAAGATGCATAAGATGAATCCTCACATTGTTATCTTGGTAAAGAAAGAGTTAGAAAAAATCTTATAAGTAAGATGTATCCGATCTATTAACTACTTAAAATAGATATCTAATGTTGTACCTATTAGCAAAAGTCCTAAAGGAATCAAAATCTATACTAATTTTTGAGACATAAATAAACCTTATCCTAAGGATGGCATTCCATTACCTAATATTTACATGATCATTGACTCTATAGTATGTTATGAAATGCTTTCACTCATATATGGCTTTTTAGGATACAACCAGATCAGAATAGCACCAGAAGACCAACATAAAATAATCTTCACCACTTCATAGGGAATATTTTGTTATCAGGTAATGTCATTTGGTCTTAAGAATGTTGGAGCTACATATTAAAGGGCCATGACTATCATATTCCATTATATGATGCATGATATTGCTGAAGACTATGTCGATGACATATTAGAAAAATCCAAAACTAGGGCTGACCATCTAGTAGTGCTACGTAGGATATGTAAAATATTACAAGAGTATAAAGTTAGACTCAATCCAAAGAAATGTATGTGTAGGGTAACCTAAATAAAGTTACTTGGCTTCATTGTGTCTCGTAGGAGCATTAAAGTCAATTCGACCAAAGTCCATGTTATAATCAAGATGCCACCACCAACCAATTTGAAGAAACTTTGTAGTTTATAGGGTAAGATCCAATCAATTCGATGCTTCATCTCTCAGTTAGTAGATAAGTGTCATCTATTTACACATAGTCTAAAGAAGGGAGTTGTATTTCACTAAGATGATCACTGCCAAACAACTTTTCAACAATGCAAGGACTATTTAGATAATCCACCTATTTTATTACCTCCTATGCCAGGAAATCCATTCTTGTTATACCTATCTAATACTGATAATGCTATGGGGGAACTTTTAGCTCAACATGATAAAAATAGTAAAGTGCATGTAGTATACTACTTAAGTCAAACCTTGGTCACATATGAACATAACTATGCACCTATTGAAAAATCTTATCTGGCCATGGTCTTCATAGCTCAAAAATCACATCATTACATGTTGAATAATAAAACCATGGTCATTTTAAAAGTAGACCCGCTCAAGTATCTACTATCTAAAATAGCTTTACAAGGTAGAATGGCCAAATGGATCATGTTTCTTAGTGAATTTGACATAGATTATGTCAATTAGAAGGCAATCAAAGGATAGGTCCTTGCAAATTAACTTGTTAAAGCACCCCTTGTAGACACAAAGCCACTCACATTTCATTTTCTTGATGAATCCATAATGACTGTCATTGACCCACCTCTTGGGGAGTAGCACTAGAATATATATTTTGATGATTCATTTAATACACATGGATTAAGGGCAAGCCTCTTATTTATTACACCATAGGGGGATCTAATCCCTAAATCATTCAGAATCAACTTTCCTTGTATAAACAACATGGCTGAGTATGAAGCACTTATTGTAAGACTTTGATAGGTAGTATAATGGAATATATCTCATCTAAAGTTTCATGGTGATTATTAATTAATCATCAATCAGGTCACATACCATTTTTAGACCAAAGATGATAAGTTGGTTCCATATAAGGCTATGGTTGATACCCTAAAATAACAAATTGTAAATATCCAATTTGAGCATATACCAAGGGCTAGTAATAGAACTATAGATGCCATGGCTACTATCAACTCTCTGATTTGATAAACAGACAAAGCTAGAGAATATCAATTCCTTATTGAGAATTTGTTCATACCAGCTCATGAACCTTCAACTATTGCAATGATTTATGATATTGTTGGTTCTAATTCTATTTGGTACTCAGATCTTGAAAACTACCTTCATGACCAAGTTATACCACCTAACTTATCTTGAAAACAAACCAAATCCTTTATTCATCATTCCACTCATTATACTCTACATAGATCTACCCTTTACTACCATAGTTTTGATGAAACTCTACTTCATTATTTAACTCTGATAGAGTCTACACTAACATTAAGAGAAGTTCATGAAGGAGTATGTCAAGCTCATTCTATTAGGGTAGTCCTATCTAAAAATCTCTTGTGTAATAGTTATTATTGGCCCATGATGGATGCAAATGTTGCTGAATATGTAAATAAGTGTGATAAATGTCAATGGTATGCTAATATAATTCATGCCCTAGCACAAACTCTAAAAATGATGTTGACACCATAGACATTTGATACATAGGGACTTGACCTCATTGGGAAGATCAATCCTACTTTGTCTGATGGCCATAAACATATCCTTATTGCCACTAAGTATTTCACTAAGTGGGTTGAAGCTATACCCCTCACTTACATGACTGAAAAGCAAATTTTCAAATTTATCTTCAACCATATCATATATGATAATGGAGGATCATTCAAGAACAAGGATGTAGGCTAGCTATGTACTAAATATAACATCACACAACATTTTTCTACAATATATTACCCTCAAGGTAATGGCTAGGCTGAAGCATCAAAGAAAACCATTATCAATATTCTCAAAAATAATATCAATGATTTTAGTCATGATTGACACCTATAGATATTCCCTACCCTTTAGGCATACCATAGCAATCATCATAATCCTACATGAGCCAATCCATACTCACTTGTTTATGGTACTAAAGCCATCCTTCCCATTGAGGTCAAATTGCCTTCACTACACATATTTTTCAAACATGTCCTAGATGATCATGACTATTGAGTAACTCACCTCCAACAACTAGACCTACTTGATTAAAAATGCATAGCTGCACTCAATAATCTTTAGGTATATCAGAACTGACTCAAAGTCCACTACAATTAATGTGTCAAATATAAAAAAATTGAACTTGGTGATCTTGTTCTTAAAGAAAACCAAAAGAATACTATGGTTGAGAAGAAGCATAAAGTTAAATTCTAACCAAACTAGATAGGACCTTTCATCATTATTGCAGATTATGGATCAAGGGCATACAACCTTACCACACTAGATGGAGATGAACTTCCTGAGCTAATGAATATTATTTACCTCAAGCGGTACTATGCTTGAGTGCTAAGGTGTATTATCTATAAAGATCATTTCAATGGTGCCATGTTATCACTATTATTCTTTGTATAAATATCAATTTTATCCATCCTCATAGCCTTATCCATTTTACCATTCTATTTTATCGATCAGACATGTCTAAATCTCAGCCTATTTAACTTTGGTTTTTACCATTCGTAACACATTTTCAGCACTAAGGAATATGATCAATTTCATTAGTTGTTTCAAGTACTTTAGATAGAGATCATATTTTAGAATAGTATGACAAAAGTTTTGGTAGTTTCATCCTTTGTTTTTTATTCCTTTCTTATCACCAATCTTGCTACTAATTATAACTGCCTTTGGGAAAATTAATACCATTGATTTATGATGTTGTGTCCTAGTTATAACTTCCTATGGGAAAACTAGGAATAACATTTATTTATTAAGTCTTGATGTACCAAATTACCACTTCTTATGCCATACTACCTTTTTACCATCTATGCCTATTTTTTTTGAATTGAATGTTATACTAGTTGAATTCCTCAATTGTAGGGTGGAACTACAATGACTTGGGTCCTAATTTGAGACTATGTAGGTAGCACTCGATACTTGTTGAGGTCAAATCAGTCACCCTTTCCACCATGCTCTCACTATTTTTTGATCTTGAACCATCATCATTCTTGATTGAGTTGAGATACTTCACAAAATTCCAAAAACATTTGTAAAATTGTTAGAAAAAACCAACAATATTGACCATTTTTTTGCCTTAAGGATTCTGGGAACCCTTATTAAGTTGTAATAAAACCACTTGTCACTTAGTTTTTCCATCATTTTTGGCCTTTTCTCTCACGCACTTTCCATTTTGGAAGACCATTCATCTTCTTATATCACATCAATTCTATTTCTTTTCACCAATTATCATTTTTCCTCCCATTCCCTGGGAGAACTAAATTTGGCCTAAAATTTTTGTTGGATATTACATCCATGGAACCATGTAGGCAATGTCCACTTGCCTAGTGCATATGGAGACAACTCGGCCACCCCCTTTTTTTTCTTTTATTCCCCAATTTTGTTTGTTTGTTGATTGGTTTTCTATTTTCTAAGGGAAATGTTCATATGGTTTCTATTGAGTGTTTTTTCTTTGTTTCTTTGTTTTTTTGTTTATGTGCCTATTTGTTTGCTTTCAACACTGTTGCCTTGATTCAATTTATGTGTGTTCATTTGGTGATTCCTTGCCCACACTTACCCTTGAATCTATCCATATTCATATGATTACATTATTAGCATGGTTTCTATCATTGGTGCATTATTTTCTATTCAATATTGGATTATGGGAGTTAGTCCTTATGCATATTTTGACCAAGTCCTCATGATGTTATACCATGATGCCTACTGACATATGCTACAACAAACCTTATCTTTAAAAAGTCTATTTAACAATGGCAACATCAACATCTCTTTGGCATTGACATCTTGATTCAATCCCAATCATATCCTAAATAGATTAATTAACCACAAAAAATTTTTAACCTTTATTGGTTCGAATGAGCATCTCCTTACTAGTAGGTTGTTCCAATTCATCATTACCCTCTATGTTAAGTTATCCTTGTCATTGACCAAGTTTATCTTATTTTCCATAATTAGGGTCTAATGATTATAACCACCTATGGGCAAATCATTGCACACCATCCCACCTGCATTTCTCAATGATTGTAATCACCTTTAGGCAAATCATTGTGTTATCATACCACATTGCCACTATCGAGGTACAATGCTTATAATGACCTTTGAAAAAACCATTATAAACCATCCCACTTTAATTCTCAATTATTTGGAATACTTTTTCAAAATCATTGTGTTTTTACCCCATTATCATTCCTTTCTTTGGTCCCTTTATTTTGCTTCTTATGGAGGGACCATTTGTCGACTTGTGCCAATTATTCCCTCGAAAAGGGATACCATTATACGGTTAATTTATTATCATTAAAATTTTAGGCATTTAAGACCTTTTCATTATTTGAGAAGATGTTACTGTGCTTATATCTTGTAATGCCTTCCCAAATAGGGGCAAACTGTAGACATCTAAATCTGGCCACTGAGACCTTTAATTAGGCTTTTGACCAATTTCCACCAAAATGCACAATTTAGCCTAAAAAAACTAAAGCACATTAAATGAGTTAAAATTCACATATTAAAGTGCCAATTTTGTCTAGGGTATCACTAAATGGGGCAATGTAATTTATGGGCCAGCTAACTTTGATCAAATCATTTTGAGACAAAATGCCAATTTTGCACCTGGGTGCTCTAGATTGCTCTTTTCTATAAAATTTATTTTATGAGATGCATGTATTTTATATTTGGTTTTGGAAACATCCTAAATGGGATAATAGATCCAACACATCTTACATTTAATTTCAATTCTAATCCATTCAAATTTTAGACCAATAATAAGGCATTCTGACCAATTTGAGTAATTTGTGCACAAAGTGCTTAATCATGCTTAAGAGATAATTAATATAAATCAAGCAATAATTAATAATTCCATGAAAAATTGTTAAAAAATTGTTTTTAGAAATTAATATCAAATATCTACATCATCAAGTGACCTCATTTCTTGGGAAGACATCCCTAGGCCATAAATGCCATAAATATCAGGATTATGGGTCTCCCATGCCTCTTTATTACCTCCCATGCCTAATTAATGTCCCTTATTTCAAAGTCATGATGAGGATAATTATGGATTTTAATTACATAATTTAATTAATCCATGACCACACATTTCAATCTTGAGATGGATGATCATGGTTGATTCTAGTCATTCTTGAAAATCTATAAATAGAGAGGCTATGAACATCATTTTTAAGCTTAATTGGTGCAAAGTTATAATGTAAGATTGATTCCAAAAGATTAATGCAAACTAGTGTTAACATGCCAAGTTGATTTCAAGCCAAGCCAATCCAAATCCAAAGGTGCCTAGGAGAGATGGAGGTAGCCAAGCTTCCATTTTTAAGGACTTCATGAGCACAAAACTGAGCAAGCCACTCCTACAAAGGCATTTGGAGCATCCAAGGAAAGTGAAGAAATTCTTGTTTTCCTTAATTTATAGTTGTGTTTTTTAGTTTTATTCGTTACTAATCTCACCCTAGTAACTAGGCATGAAGATGTTAGTTTAGTTTGTTTTTGATTTGGTTTCATTCACTAACATGATACTAATCTCCTCTTCTTAGTCAAATTCCTAGTTCACAGAAATAAGTGTTCAAGGTGATCTATTCAGGTAGCTGAGTGAGTGCTTGGTTGCCTAGGGGTTTGGTTCCTTCTTAGAAGGTAAACTTATTGAAGGTCTATTTGTTGTGGGTGTTTAAATAGACAAGGGAAGTTGTTCCTTGTGGCATTGGTGTCTCACTAAACTAAGGGATGGGTGTTCCTTGATCAGTTGGTGCTAGTATAAATGTTGAATCATGTTTTAGATTAAGGTAAAAGCAGGTTTTGAAGGGGCCCCAAAACCTTAGAATAAGGAAAGAAAGAAAGAGCGTCCAAGACCACAGGCAAAGCCTAAAAACTACTACAATGAAGAAGCAAAAATAGGTTTTAGATGGACCTGAAACCACCCGAAAGACTATCAGTCAAAACCCAGATAAACAAGGATCTGGCTACACCATAGGCAACAGATAACAAAAAGAAACCAGAGAATAGGACCAGCCTACATAACCAACAAGAAGAACTAGACTATTCATCCAGTTCCAATATCATTTTCATAGTTTCTTTTCCTTTCGCTACAGTATTCTGGGTAGTGGTTGCCACCAACATGGCTCCCTCTTGTGTAACCTTCTTTCTTGAACTTTGTCTCGTCCTTTTGCTAGGTCCCTCCAAGGCTTTGGTCTCCTTGTTGACTCTTTTTCCAATATTGATAGCGGCAGCACAAATATTGGACGTAACTTCCTCCATTTTTGTTCTGTTGTCCTTGATGAGTTCTCGGAGGTTATTCTCGTAGTCTTTGAGCTTGGTTGGGATATCTCTTATCTGATTTTCCATACTGTTAATTTTGTTCCATACAACTTTCAGAGTGTTTTCCATAGTTTCCACTTTCCTTTTGAGATCCATGATTTCCCTACATGTCCATGAATCGAGTTGGGAAGATGCCTCTGCTTTGCAATTGACCCAAGTCATTGGTGTATGTGTTTCATCAATCTATTTTTTCTCTTTCCATTCCTCAAAATTTTTATTGGGACTGTTCCTGGCTTCTTCAAAGATATCCTCATGACCCTTTTGATCCTGATCTTTAGTTCCAGTTTGAATTTCCATGTCATTTTCTTGATTATCATCCTGAACTTCGTTTCTAGAAGCAGGGTCCTCAACAAGGCCATCCTGGACAAATTCATCCTTTGACACTTTCTGATTTTCCTCCATATCTTCCATACTATTTGTAAAATCCTCCTCTGTGTTGACTCCTTATTTTTCTTTCTTCTCAGGACATTCTTCTTCCTCATTAGAGTTTGTATCCCAGCTTTCAGTTCCTTCTTCTTCCTCCAAATTTTCCTCCCTGGGTTTATCAATTCTCTCTCGTTCAGTACCTTCCTCTACATTCTGAGTTTTAGCGCTAGGGAACTTGATTTCACAGACAGAACAAAATAGCAAAAATTCTTGAATACTCCATAGGATCTTTTCCCTCCTCTTACCTTGGTCTCCCCTTTGGGTTGAAAGTTCCTGAAGCTTTCTGGGAAGGACTTATTAACAAATTTAGTAAGAAATTGGTGGGTTGGAAATGTAGTCTGCTAAGCCAAGGTGGAAAGCTCACACTCCTCAAAGTAAGTCTTCAAATCATACCTACGTACGCTTTGAGTCTTTTCAAAATCCCCACTAAATTTGCTGAAGCTATTGAAAAAATCCAGAGAACTTTCTCTGGTCGGGTACTAAGGAGAAAAGGAGAATGCCTCTAATAGCATGGGATAACATCTGCAAACCTGTCAGGGAGGGTGGACTTGGCATAAGGAAAATTAGAAGTATGAACACAGCCCTCTTAGCTAAACAGGGGTGGAGGGTTTATCAAGAAAATAAAGAACGGAGTAAAATATGGAAGCACAAGTACTTATTCAAGGCAAAGTCACTCCCTGATTTCTTTACTACTCTGGACATTTCTCATCCTTCTGCCATATGGGGGGCAGTCCCGGGGACAAAACATGTTTTAGAAGAAGGAAGATCATGGAAAATTGGCAATGGTAAAATATTGAATCATGTTATTATAAGACTATATTCCATCTTGTAGGGTTCAATGGGTTTTATCTCCTAAGAGGGTTATTCACATATATGATGTGTTCATGTGATGTGTGCTCTTATGTATGCTTTAGATGTATGTACTTTCATGTTTATGCTACTTGATCAAGTTGATGTATGTTGAATGTTTAAAGATTTGGGAATTGAATTGGATTATATTGAACAATTTATTCACCCCCACCCCCAACTCTTATTGATTGTACCTCTAACATTCATGTTAAGGTGCATCTGGTAAAGATGCATGGTGAGTGGTCTATGAGATATGAGCTTGTGTGATTGATGTGACAAGGAAGACATGTCACAAGAGAGAATTTGAAGGCAACCTAATGTCTCTATTTTGAGATATAATTTTAATTAAACTTAATTATTCTTATAGTGATTTATTTCAAGTTTTAGGTCATGTGAGCATTAAATCATGTTTGAGTACAAGGTGTCTTGAGAAGCCCATTCTAAACCCTATGAGAAGGTGTACATAATGAAGTTTGGTGAAGTAAGTAAGCACAATATTATGAGAGGGTTTTTTTAATTGTGTGATCATGAAATATAAGTGTATATACTTTCATAAGTGTTTAAAGGTCAGTTGTCAAGTTCTAAGTGCTTGAGAAGCCTTGTCATGACACTCATCTTAATATGAAGAGACATTGTGCGAAGGTATGAGTATGATAAATTGGTGAGATAAGTAAAAATAGGAATGAAAGGTTGTATGAGGTTTATTTATATTGTATATTATTCATTGTATCACTCATGTGAGTCTCAGGGTGAGCTTATAGGGGTAGGACCTATAGACCTAGTCTGCACCTAGACCATTTCTGGACTCTACCTAGCCTAATAAGGCATAATGATCTATTATCAAGGCATATGAAGGATGAAAATTAGTTTTTTGGAATTAGAGAGGTTTTTTAATTTTGAGAGTGAGGTGGAAATCACATGGAAAGAGGTATGGATGTCAATTTTAAGGCTTAATGTGTTTTACATGTCAAGGTGTAGAGAGCAAAGATAGGGAGTCTAGCATAATGAGGGATCATAATCATATTTAAAGATGTTTTAGATCATATGACCATGTAAATAGGTATGAAATTTTGTTTCAAGAATTTTCACAAGGTTTGAGGTCATGGTTTGTAAGATAAGGCATGAAAAATGGTTTTGAGGTCTTTCATGTGCACAAAATGAAGGTTTCTCAATCTAAGAAGGAATTTCAGGTGTTCATTGGCATGTGTAACCTCTAAATTAAAACCTAATATATTCATGGTATATGGGTAAGGTTAATATATCAAAGTTCCAATAATTATTTTTTGGAATGAGGGGCCAAGCTTTATGAACAATTGCTAACAGTGGAAGATGGTTTAAACCCTTAAAGATTATTAATAATGATGTGATATGAAAGAAGTTATTATAAAGTGATCAGAATGGATTGGTATGGATATTTTAGTGATTTTATTTTGTATCCAACTCTCTCAATCATCTCTAGGTGTGATTTATTCTTTAAGTGAGTGAGTGGACCCTATAGGAAAGGCCTTATTTCTCAAATATTTATTGTAACATTCAGAGTTGACCAAGTCAAAGTATGAAAATCCTTGTATGGAGAAGGTTTATACCTATATTTTATTTTCATTGTGTTTTTTGATAGGTTCTATCCCTCAAGTATGCTAAACTGATTATCCAAGATAACTTATTGCTAACATGCATAATGGTGCAAACAGTGAGAAACCCAAGCAGAAGTGAGAAGATGATTAGGGATGTGTTATAATGGAATATGGATAAATAAAATTTCATGGATACATTTTTAAATAATTTTAATACATGTTCATTTTGGATATAATTTTTGGAGATCATTGTATATAGCAAAAAGTTGCTCATAAGTTGACTTGTCTTAGTGAGGTCTATGTACAGTGAGGTCATGAGATTGGTCTGTAAAACAAATATTTACATTTTACCATATTATATTTATATATAATAATTTTACAATTAAAAAATATTATCATCCACATGCATCAAGATTATTTTAAAGTGATCATATAGGTGTTGAAGGTCAAAATCACCATGACTAGTCTTCGAGGCAAACTAGTAGTTCTTGGTAAGCAAGTTGCAATGATGATTTTGAGGATATATGACCTAAGTGGAAGAATATAATGTAAATTTTTTTTATATTTGGGACTTTTATTTCCTATTCATTATTTTTATAAGGTTTGGTAGTTAGTGAAAGTAGTGAAAATGTTGAAGTCAAAATGGCTTGACTGGTTGAGTGAGGTCTATGAGAGAGAAGGTTAACAAATTGGTCTACAAGACCAATAATTTATATTGAATATATGATAATTTTGTTTGAGGTTATTTTAAAGATGTTTTAGTACAATTTTAATTAACTTTAATTCCTTGAGCGTCTCTTTTCATGTGTTATAAGTTCACATTTTCATGACTATGTTTTGAGGCTAGTTGGCAATTCAGAGTGAGGATTTTGTAGAGAAGAGCTTGTATATCCTGAGTTGAAGTATAAAATTAATTTTTTAATAAACCTTAGTTCATGATGTTTATTAATATGTGATTTATTTCCATGTTTTTTTTATCTAATTGGTGTTTTATCTTTAGTAGTTTAAGACAGACTTTTTAGGTATGCATAGGCCTAATTGTGAACAATACTAATGGTGTGCTTCAAGTGGTGATTAGAGATAAAGGGTGTCATGGACATAATATTATATTATTATGGGTATATTTTAGTTTCATATAAATTTTTAATTATTTTTATAAATTTTTAATGTGTTCCAATAAGATCAAATGGTAACATGTGCTAATGAAGGTTTAATTGAATTAGGTCTCCTTAAGGCCTAAAAGAGATTTTGGTCTTATATGTTGTGACCAACATATTTAAATGTTTGATTCAGGTATGAAATATATTATATGACATATTAAAAGTTTAATCCAGGTTTTAAATGGTATATTTCCAACCAATAGGTGTATAAGCAAGAGGCTTGTATATATACAAGATAGGTTTAAGCCTATTTATGTGTAGTGAGTGAAAGTGAATGAAACTGTGATTTGGTAAATAGAAGGAAGTATTTAATACCATATGAATAACATATATAAATTTTTATGAATATTTTATATATTTTAAGTGTATGAAAATCAAGGTCATATGACATAATCAAGTCAAAAATAGGGCTAGTTAAGTGAAAAAGCCTAGAAGATAGTTATAGAAGGATAAATGAGAGAGAAGATTTGAATAAGGTAATCATCATCTATTGTATGAGAAACAAGGATTTATTAAGGTGATAAAATGTTTCAATTTTCTGATTTGGTGTTGAGTCATCTAGGGTTTTGGTTCCTCCTTACAAGTTGGTGTTTACTAATGCCTAATTGAGTTGGTGTTTAGCTAGTTAGGGTTGGCGCTCCATGTGAAGTGGGTGCTTCACTAAATTTTGTGTTTGTATTAAATAAATGTATTCCATTTACATATATCAATGGTTTTTTATTATACTTGAGGTTTTCCCACATATGTGATGTGTTATTGTGTTTCATGCTTATGTGGATAGGTGTTTATGCTTTCTAGATCTATATGCTTGTTTGAATGGTTCATGATTACTTAAGTGAAATTGATAAGAAAGTTTTTAAATATTAATTCATCCCATTTTATTAATTTTGTTTCCAAAATTTTGTATCATATATAGTCCATTGAATTATTTATAATAGCCTAAAGGAGATCCTAGTAGCAATGATGGCTAGTTAGAAACCTCAAGGTGTTTTCTCTACTAGCAAGGATCCATTATTCAATGGAACCAATTACGACTTTTGAAGCATGAAAATGAAGACATATATAATGTAAAAGGGACATGACATATGACAATAATTTGTGTATGGATACACTTCACCTCCTACACCACCAATTGATGTAATATGCAAGAAGGAAAGTGAGAGCAATTCTAAGAAAATGGATGGCATTTTATGTGGCCTATTAGAGGAAGATTTTATGAAGGTAATGCACTATTATTCAGGAAAGGTGATATGGGAAAATTTGAATACTATATATGAAGGATACACTGAAATGAAGTTGGAAAAATTATAGACCCACTAGAGATAGTTTTAAAGTATAAAGATGAAACCATTGCATCTTACCTATTAAAGTTGATTAGGTTGTTAATTTCATTAGAGGAAGGGTAAAAGAATTGAAAGGGCCTAATGTTATTCAAAAGGTATTAAGACCACTAAAACCTAAGTCTGATTCTAAGGTGTTTGTAGTAGAAGATATGTAAGATTTATACAAGCTTGAAATGGATGGGCTTTATGGCATCTTAACTACCTATGAGATGAGAAAAAATGAAGGTAGACCTCCCAAGAAGGAAGAAACTTTAAAATTTGAGAAGAATTCAAAATATAAAAAGGTAAAATATGAGGTATGTTCATATGTTTATGATGAAGAATTGATAGCCATGTTTTCTAGGAAATTGAGGTTTGGATCTGGTAAGTACAAGGGTAAGTTTCCCTTCAAATGTTTCAACTATGTTAAGATTAGTCACTTTAAATCTAAGTATCCTAATAAAGATAAGATTGAGTATGATGAATAACATGATTAACATAATGTAGATGAAAATAAGGTCTACAAGATTGATAAAAACAAGAAAGATTTTAGGAATTATGAAGGTAAGAAAGGGTCATTTAAGAACAAGAGAAGTTTCTATACCAAAGAAGATAACTCATCTAATGTAAGTGACACAAGCACATTTGATAATAATGATGAAAATAATGAACATGAACATTACAATATTAAAACCTTATTCATGGCCATAGAAATAGATAATGAGGGGTTCTCAAATGGGAAAGGCTTTATGGTTGATGTAGAATCAAATGAAGAAGAAGTTAAAGTGAACCTTGAGGTAGAATTAGTGAGTGATATAGAGGAGTTAAAGTTTCAAATAAAGAAGAATCAAAAAGTAAGATCATTAGTTAAGGAATATGAAGATCAAATTGGTTTATTTGAGGAGATATTGAGTAACATATCCAAGGAATATGATGAGATCAACAATAAAATTGAAGCATAGATGGAGATATTCAATACAAGCCTAAAGGATAAAGAGGAGTAATACACTAGGCATGAAAATAAGATGGAATCCTTGAAATCTAAGTTGGATCAATCATCTATAAGTTTGAAGACTTTTGTGAAGTTTGAAAAAAGGATTAAGGCTCTAGATGACATCTTGTGTAGTTAGAAGTCTGCAAGTGATAAGACAGGTCTTAGTTTAATAGAAGGCTAAAAAGAGGTAGCTCATGTAAAGGAAAATGTTAATGAAAATATGAAGGTCAACATGAAAAGAAAAACTAGATAACCTAATGCCATAAGGTATCCAAATTCATTCAATGGTTACTTTTATAAATGTAATTAGTTTGGTTATAGAGTAAGAGAGTGTAGAAAGCCCTCTAAAATGAGTATTTACGAGATTATGAAAGGAATCATCAATCAAAAGGTATATATAAGGTTATTTACTAAAAATATCATAATGTGGGACACATCGTAATATTTTTTCTTGATAGAGGTAGAAGGCCATCAAGTTAGAACAAGAGGTTTTAAGCCCCTAAAGTGCAAGAGAGAGGATAAATAAATGTATAGAAAACAAAGATAGTAAAGGCTAGTCATAATTAGTCTATAAGATCAAATGGACTATTTGATATGGTATAAAATACTTCAAATAGAAATCAATCAAGAATGTTCATTATCATCTCAGATTTTTGATCACATGGATGATGAAAAGGTCAAGCCTAAGATGCAAATCAAGCCTAACGGAATCCTGAGAGATACTCAGTCTTTTGAGAGCATGGAGATCTAGTAATATCCTATGTTTGTGTTTTTATAAGTGACCTATACAATATTTAAATCCATAGGTTTCATGGAGACATTATTTAGTTAGTATAAGCATGGTGGATGTTTGGTTTGAGGGGGAGTTATTCAAGTTGTTGATTGAGCTTGAACTGTGTTGAGAAGTGGTCTTATAATATGAGTTCATTTGAAGTAGGTATGCATGGAGAAAGGGGAAACATGTTCCTATAATTATCCATATTCTATGTGTTGATATTTTTTTATAATAAGGTGTGGTTCTATAAATTTTAGTATGTATGACCCTTTGTCATTAATATCAAAGGGGGAGAAAGTTCAAGAAGGAAGATTGACCAGATTGGGGGAGATGAGAGTGATCAAACTGAATAATTTTTTGAATAAATGATAGAGGGGGATTTTATTGATAATTTTTTTCATTTATGTCAAGGTTTATGTCATTTGATGTCAAGTTTGATTTCATTGATGTTAAGGTGCATCTGGTAAAGATGCATGGTGAGTGGTCTATGAGATATGAGCTTATGTGCTTGATGTGACAATAAAGAATTTGAAGGCAACCTAATGTATTTATTTTTATAGATAATTTAAAGGTAACATAATTATTATTATATTTATTGATGTAAATGGTCAAGTTAAGTGAGTATTAAAGCATATTTGAGTACTAGTTATTGAGTACAAGGTGTTTTGAGAAGCCCAGTTTAGACCCTATGAGAAGGTGTGCATAGTGAAGTTTGGTGAAATAAGTAAGAAAAATATTATGAGAGGTTTTTTTTCATTGTGTGATTATGAAAAATAAGTTTATATACTTTTATAAGTGTTTAATGGTCATTTGTCAAGTTTTAAGTGCTTGAGAAGCCTTGTCATGACACTAGTCATAGCATGAAGAGAACTTGTGAGAAGGTATGAATATGATAGCTTGGTGAGATGATTATACACATGAATGAAAGTTTTTATTATTTTTATTGAGATTATATAATGGGGATTATATCACTCATGTGAGTCTCAAGGTGATCCTATAAGGGTAGGACATATAGACTTAGTCTGCACCTATACCATTTGTAGACTCTACCTAGCATAATAAGGCATCATGATTTATTATCAAGGCCTATTAAGGATGTAAATTAGTGTTTTAACATGAGAGTGTTTATTTTAGTTCGATAGTGTGGTAGAGAGGACATGGAAATAGGCATGAAGGTTAGTTTTAAGGCCTAATGTGTTTTACAGGTTAAGGTCTAGAGAGAAAAGAGAGACAGTGTGGCATAATGAGGGGTCATGATCATATTTCAATATGTTTGAGATCATATGAGCATGGAATAAGGTATTATATTTTGTTTCAAGCATGTTCACAAGGTTTGAGGTCATGGTTTGGAATATAAGGCATGAAAATTGGTTTTAAGGTCTCTCATATGTATAGAGTAAAGGGTTCTCAACTTGAGAAGGAATTTTAGGTGTTCATTGGCACGTGTAACATCTACATGAGAAAATAATATATTCATGGTATATGGTTATGAATGATTATTAACAATGGAAGATGGTTTAAACCCTTAAAGAACCCTAATAATGACCTGATATGAAATAAGTTGTTTTAAACTACTCAAAATGGATTGATATGGATATTTTATTGATTTTAGATTGTATTAAACTCTCTTATGTATCTATAAGTGTGATTGAGTCTTCATGTGAGTTAGTGGACCCTATAAGAAAGGCCTTATTTCTCAAAGATTTGATGTAACAATAAAAGTTGACCAAGTCAAAGTATGAAAATCATTGTATGAAGAAATTTGAGAATTTCATTTTATATCTATGGTGGTTTATGGATAGGTTATATCCCTCAAGTGTGTTAATCTGGTTATCCAATATAACTTGTCCCTAACATACCTATTGGTGTAAACAGTGAGAAACCTAGGCAGAAGTGAGAGGATGGTTAGGGATGTGTTATCATGGAATAAGGATAAATCCATATAAATGTATATGGTATTCCATAATTTTAATTCATTTTAATGTTTTATATAAGTTTTGGAGATCATTTTATATATAAAAATGTTACTCACAAGTTGACTTGTTTAGCTTAGTGAGGTCTGTGTATAGTGAGGTCATGAGATTGGTCTAAAAACCAATATTTCCATTTAAGAATAATATATTTCTATATTATAATGGTATAATTATCACATAGTATCATCCACATGAACCATGAGCCTTTTAAAGTTATAATATAGGTGTTGAAGGTCAAAATCACTATGACTAGTCTTCAAGGCAAATTGGTAGTTCTAGGTAAACAAGTTGCAGTGATGAGTTTGAGTCTCTATGCCCTAAGTGGAAGAATATAATGTACATAGTGTTTATATTTATGAATTTTATGTCCTATACATGGTTTTTATAAGGTTTTTTATTCAATTAAATTATTGAAAATGTTGAAGCCAAAATGGCTTGACTGGTTGAGTGAGGTCTCTAAGAGAGAATGTCAACAGATTGGTCTACAAGACCAATAATTTCTATTAGAGATTATGATATTTTTGTTATATGTTGATATAAGGATGTTTTATGATAATTTTCATGCATTATAAGTCCTTTATTTTTTTCTTTCAAGGTGTCATAAGTTCAAATTTCCATGATTGTATTTTGTGGCTAGTTGGCAGTTCAAAGTGAGTATTTTGTAGAGAAGAGTTTGAGCCTGTATACCCTGATTTGAAGTATATAATGAAGTTTTTGATGAACCTTAGGTAATTTTTATTATTAATATGTGATTTATTATTATGGTTTTTTAGCTAATTGGTGTTTTATCTTCAGTATTTCAAGATAGACTTTCTAGGTATGTGTAGGCCTAATTGTGAACATTACTAATGGCACGCTTCAAGTAATGAGTGTAGATAAAAGGTTTCATGGACCTAATATGAGAATATTATGGGTATTTTTTAGTGTAATAGGAATTTTTCCTACCATTTATGAAGTTTTAAACTAATCTAAGAAGATCAAAGGGTAATGTGTATTAATGAAGGCCTAATTGAGTTAGGTCTCTTTAAGGCCTAAAAGAAATTTTGGTCATATATGCTATGATAGACATATTGAAATTTTTGATTGATGTATGAATCATGTTATATGAATTATTTAAATTTTAATACATTTTTTCAAGTGTATATGGCCAATTAAGATGTGTATGAACAAGAGACTTGTATATATACAAGGCAATTTTACGCCTATTAGTGTGTGTATTGAGTGCAAGTAAATGAAACTATGATTTGGTAAATGGAAGGAGGTATTGTATACCATATTAATAACATATATAAAATTTTAGGAATATTTGATATAGGTTATGTGTATGAAAATCAAGGTCATATGATGTAATCAAGTCAAAAAGAGGGTTAGTTGAGTGAAGAATCCAAGGACACAATTTGAGAGGGATAGAAGAGAGAGAAGAGATGAATAATGTGATTATCATCTATTGTATGAGAAAAAAGGAATTATAAATTTTATCAAAGGTTTTAGGTGGTTGATTTGGTCTTGATTCATCTAGGGGTTGGTGCTTCCTTGAAATTTAGTGCTTGTTAAAGCCTAGCTGAGTTAGTGCTCATCTAGTTAGGGTTAGTGCTCTATGTGAAGTGGGTGTTTTTATGACATTAATCCATACCCTTAGAGAGATTTATTTAGGATCCATATGAATAATTCATAATATTGGTACAAACCTAGGCTATGGGTAATTATGATGGGGCTGAACCTCTAGAGAAGGCCAACTTTTTTTTGATGAATCACCTAAACTAATGTTGTCATAGGGAAAAAGGTTAGGATGGGTAAAAGGTATAATAATAAGGATAAAAAGGTGATGCACAAAATAAAATGTAATAATCACATAATATTTAACCCATACTAGATTTGTATAATATAATGCTAGCTCACATAACCTCACAATCTATCTTAGTGCATAAGTGTTTCAGGGACTAGGTTCAGGCAAAACATTAATCCAAACCTACAATATCTTGAAAAAACCCTAAAGGGGTTCATAAAGTATTAAAATGGATGAGGAATATTCTCCTTCACTATGCCATCATGCACAACTCACTCAACACATATCTAAGGCAATAGATAGGTAAAGAATGTCTTTTATTGCATCAAGAAGTAGTTATTATAAATGTTTAACATGGTTTAGCCTAATTAAGATGAACACATTTTGAAATATCTTAGAGATTACACCGATACTCCCAAAAATGAGCATCCTTTCTTAAAAAATGAGAAAGAATGGGTAATATTGAGAAATGTAAAGAAAGAGAGGAAGAGCATGCATCAAAAAATCAATAAATGAGTTGTCACCACCTTTCTTGAAATCTCTACCAAATTTTAATCCAATTATGACTGATCCTTCATCAAAAAATTAGTCTTCATTTTCTCCAATAGTCTTCAGACTCTTCTCATTGACTGATAAATGCACTAGAAGACAAGAATAATTTGAGGCTGATGAGTCATGATTTTGTTATTGGAGAAAATATTTAAAGGATATAAAATATAAATGAATTCTCTAACTACTTTCTCCAAACACTAGATCACTTTGGTTTGATATTCCATGCAATCTTCCACTTGGTTTCATTATAAGGACAAAATCCACATATCTTGAATCCTAATAGAGCCATGACTATGTCTTCTTTAGGTGGATATTTGTTAGAGCTATGACTATGTCTAAGGATGAGACATTCCACCATATCTCTTTTATGTCTATATCTACTCCAACATAAATATATATCTTTAATATAGATTGAAAACCAATCTAATTTATTGTTCTTCATATAGTCATCATTGATGGAGATCCACAAGTCAAATAGTCTTGTTATGAACTATATTGGTTTTGACCAAACCTATTCTATCTCAGAACTTTAATGGTAGTAGAGCTTTGCCATTAACAAACCTAGCTATATAGCTATGTTTTCTTAATGGTTTTTTACTAAGATCTAATGGTGACATATTCCATTTGAAACATTTCTCTGGTTTAACTTAGGTCACATGTTTGACCTTTACTTGAAGTCTTATGTCTTCAAATTTTAATATTGACCATCGATCTTGATCCAATCTTCTCAACTTATGCCATTTATTAGATCTACATTCATCATGTGGATCTTGTAGTCAGTCCTAGTTAGTTCATGAGTTATTTCATGTGTTTTTACCACATTTTGTTCTCACATTTATCCCCAACATATGGTGACTTGTTAACTTCTTGCTCACTATTGATTTGGTTTGGTATGATGGATCATGCACCATCAATCAGCTTGGGCCCATTAGATTTTTTAATAAGTATGCACCATTATATCTCTATTTAGGTATTTGATATATTAACACTTGTTAGTCATGTATTCATCTTAGGAACTTTTAACCTTTTGACTTGATGATCATCATTGATCTTCGATGCATAATCAAATACACTTCGTTAGATCTTTGAGACCCACAAACTCATTAGATCATCATTCACCATTAGATCTTGATTTGATATCCCATAATCTTTACACTTTTCATTTTCACATTTATCCTTGGAATATTTTAATCCAAAGGTCTATTTATTGTAGCTTTAACTTGACGTTCCTACATACTTTTCACTCTAAAAGTCTAACTTTGAATGCTTATAACTTGAGATAGATAACTCATCAAGTCATAATTTTTTTATATAATGTTCAAGGAATTTAAAAAATCATGTCCATGTGATATTTTGTCTTGAGAGTCTTTCTAATCATACTTATAAAATTCACAATCGAGCTAATCTATTCATTTTTGTGTGACATGTGATGATGGTTTGGTTCTTCTAGACTTTTTCAAGAAATGATTATCTCTTTATAAGGACCCAATGAACTTATAATACTTTTTGCAACCTAATTAATGACCTTGAATGATTAAAACACCATGAAAACCTATTGGTATTTTTCACTTTGCAATCTTAGACCTATTTCCAAGCCTACTTCCCAAGGATCAACAAATTGCAGTTTAAGCTTGCTTAAAGTCTTTCAAAAGTTTATAAGCAATATGAGATCTTATTATCCTAATTTTGGTCCATTAATTCCATATATAACTTTTATAATCTATCTAAACCATTCTAGGAAAGATATTCTTATGTGAGACAAATTTGGCCAATATCTTTGGTGACTCATAGGGAAACATGTTTGCTATGCTTGAGAACCCAGACTAGTTACCTTGTATGATCCATTGGGTATGGATTCATAATTATTTACTCTTTATCTGATATGAAATGATGCAAGTCTAGCCATTTGGATAAATTCCTTTTGAATCAATAGGAATACCAAAAAAATAAACAAACAAAGTGTCGAAAGCACTTTGGAAAAGGAAACACACAATAGGAAAAGAATGTGCACAAGGCACTTAGAGGAAAATAAGAAAATTATTTTAATATGTACAAGGCTGTAACTTACAAGTATCTTCTTCCTAGATCAAATGGAAAATATTTATCATTACTCACTTATGATGAACCAGGATGGAAAACACCTTACTTTTGAGAGCTCATGATAGATGAGATAAGATGTGTGATTGCTGACTCTTTTGGCATGCTTTCAAGTGGATGAAATGGGACAAAAATGTATCCAATGTAGAATATTGGTATATTTATTCAAGTCTTACTCCAAATTTGAATATAGGATCACTTTTAACCTCCCCATCTAATGAATCCTTTGAACATGAAGGTTTATTTTCCAGGCTTAGGTACAAAAGCTCTACGTCATCCTAAAAGGCAACTTCCTCTTGGTCATCTAGGATAATGCCAAATTTAATGCCATCCTTTCTTTGATTAATTTTAAATGATACATATGGTATCTCATAAACCCATTTAAGTTTTACCATGTCATATTACTATGGATCTTGTTTTGACCATTCTCTTTCATTCTTGAAGACATTAGTACTACTTTCAATAGATAATTCATCATTAAGATTGGTCAGCTTCTTCAACCTAAATTATAAGTTCATTTTCATGCCCAAGAGGAGGAATAGGTTGGTTTATAACCTCTATTTGGTCCATAAAGCCATGTTACATATATTTACATATTTCATCCTGATCCTCCTTCTCCTCCATTTATTTCTATTACTCATTTATGGCCTCTTCAACTTGATCAACTGACTAGTTGACTGTTGCAACCACATCAATTTATGCACTTTGCTCATCTTCATCTTCAACCCCACTAAATGGAAGTTATTGGAATATTTAAAAATATATTTTTATCTCAAATACAACTTGAATACATATTTATTCAAAAAAGAAGGTATCAGTACTACCTTCAGGCTATAATTCCTTAGTGTCAAAGCCATGCCACAATAGCTAGTCCAAACTTGATTTCTCCTCTAAATGGAATGGGTTACCTATCATGATTTACTCATCATAGACACTTTTCTTGTCTTATTTAGGTTCACCTATGATTACAATATCCTCCTCTATTCTTTTCAAAATAGGCTCTTTATCTAAGAGGGAGATAGTGGGAGGGTGAGGAAGTTCACCTTGCTTATAGCTTAGGAGAGTATCCTTCCAAATAGGAACTTTGAAGGTTCTCTTTGGTGGTTCTTGTGGAAAGGAGAGATATTATTGAAAATTTTGTAGGGAAATTTAATTGAGCTAAGCTAAAACCTCTTTTTCTTAAATTGGTTCTTGGACTACCTTAGCTAGCACTTCTTCTTTCTTCTTTGTGCCCTCCTTGATTGATTTCCATGAGGGGAAAGTATAAGGATTGGCCACCTTATCCTTTTCCTAAATGGTTTTGGGAGAGGGTGGTTTCACAACATAGGGTATGACATAGTTAGGGTCATTGGCATAAGAGAAGATCCAAGATGGGATGGCTTCATATTCTTTAGTTGAATAGCCATTAATGATTGTCCTGACTCTTTATAGAGATGAGATTTGACAAGGTGGGATAAGGGGATGGGTTTGAGCATAAAAAAGAGTATGAGAGGGTATCCGGGGTCTAGGGTTGGATGCTCACTATCTCAATAACAAATGATAGTCATTTTCTCTCTTGGCTTAGTCTTGCCTAACCAAGTATTCTTCCTGAAACCTAAACTCATACTCTTGAACATAAGCTTGGTGTTCAAGATTATGTTGTTACCTATAGTACCCTTATTACCTATCAACATCTCTTAATTATTTTTCAAGATCAATCCATATCTACTTGAGTATATTTTTTGGTTGACTAGAGAAAGGCAAATTCTAACAAGGTTGATACATTAAATCTTGAGGGCTAGTTGGGGTGAAGCCATGAATATTGCTAACTTGATATGAAGGATAAGTAATGAAAGAAAATGAATTTTAATCAAATGGGTGATGATACATAAAAAATAATGGTGATTAAGCACCTGTGATACTTATACCATATTATTTTTTAGTGGAATCACCATTGCTATTTGTAAATATGCCTCCAAAGGTTGATTGCACTAAAAGGCAACACCAAGAACCTTTTAGTGAGATGCATAATGCAATAAATTAATATCAATCATGATATAAACTATTATGACATTAATTTTCACCCTTGGAGAGAGTTCTTTAGGATCCCTCTAACTAAACCATAATATTAGGACAACCCCAGGTTGTGGGTAACCTATGATGGGGTTGAACCTCCAAAAAAGGTCGGCATCCTTTTAATGAATCACCTAAAATAATATCATCATAATAAAATGGTTATAAAGGGGAAAATGGATCCTAATAAGGATAAAAAGGTGATGTACCAAATAAAATATAAGACTCCCATAAGCTTGAACCTACACTAGATTTGCATAAGATAACACTAGATCACACAACCTCATAATCTAGCTTAGTGCATAAGTGTTTCATGGACTAGGCTTAGATAGAATACTAATCCAGACCTAAAATAACTTGAAAACACCCTAAAGGATGTCATAAAGGAGTATAATGGATGATAAATATTACCCTTTGCTATGCCATCATGCACAACTCACTCAGCATAGATCCAAGGCAAGAGATAGGTAAATAAAATATTTTATTGCATCAAGAGGTAGTTATTATAAATGTTGGATAGGGTTTACCATAATCAAGATGAACATATTTTGAAATTTCTTAAATGTCCCCTGTTACTCCCAAAAATGAGCATCCTTTCTTAAAAAATGAGAAAGAATGGGCAATATAGAGAAAGGGAAAGAAAGAGAGGAAGAACATGCATCAAGAAATCAATTAATGAGTTTTCACCACCTTTATTGAAATCTCTACCACATTTTAATCTAATCATGACTGATCCTTCATAAAAAAATTAGCCTTAATTTACTCCAATAGTCGTCAAACTCTTCTCATTGACTGAGAAATGCACTAGAAGACAAGAATCTATTGATTATGATGAGTCATGATATTGTTGTTAGAGAAAATATTTAAAGGCTCTAAAATAGAAATGAATTCTCAAATAATTTCTCCAACCACTAGATCCATTTGATTTAAGATCTTCCACAACATCTTCCACTTGGTTTCATTATGAGGACAAAATCCTCATATCTTGAATCTTAACAGAGCCATGGCTATATTTGTTTTGGGTAACTATTTGTTTGAGCTATGATTATGTCAAAAAATGAGACACTCCACCATATCTATTTTATTTTTGTATCTACTCTAACCTAAATATATATCTTTAATATCCATTAAAAACCAATCCAATTTATTGGTTTTCATATAGTCATCATTGATGGAGATCCATAGGTCACATAGTCTTGTTTTGAACTATATTGGTTTTGACCAAACCTATTATATCTTAGAAATTTAATGGAAATAGAGCTTTACTATTATAAACCTAGATATGTGGTTGTGTTTGATTAATGGTTTTTTTATCGATCTCTAATGGTGGAATATGCCATTTGAAACATTGTTATGGTTCAACCTAGGTCACATGTTCAACTTGTACTTAAAGTTTCATGTTTTTAACTTTTAATATTGACCATCTATCTTGATTTATACTTCTCATATTGTGCCATTTTTTAGCTCCACATTCATCTTATGGATCTTATAGTTAGTCTTGGATAGTTCCTTTTCTTTTCCCATGTGGCATTCTCACATTCATCCAGAAGATATGATAACTTTTTGACTTCTTACTCATCATCAATCTACTTTGGTAAAATGGATCATAAAACATCGATCAACTTGGGCCCACTAGCTTTTTCAGTCACCATACACCATTATATATCCATTTATGTACCTAAGATCTTGACACTTTTTAGTTGTGCATTCATCTTAGGATCCACTGACCTTTTGACTTGATGCTCACCATTGATCTTTGATATACAATCAAACATGCTTCGTTAGATCTTTGACCCAATGACTCATTAGATCACCACTCACCATTGGATATTCACTTGATCTCCCATGATCTTGACACTTTTTAGCTACTCATTCATCTTGAGAACATTTTAATTCAAATGGATATTTACTGTAGCTTTAACTTGATGTCCTTGCATATGTTTCACTCTGAAATTCTAACTTTGAATGCTTGTAACTTGAGATAGATAATTAATCAAGTAAAAAAATTTGTAGAGAATATTTAAGGCATGAAAAACATCATGTCCATGTGATATTTTGGCCTGAGAGGTTTTCTAAGCATACTAATAAAATTCACAATCAATCTAATCTATTTATTTCTCTATGATCTGTGATGATGATCTAGTTCTTTTGGAATTGTTTAAGAAACTATTGTTTCTTTAAAAGGATCCAATGAACTTATAATAATTTGTGAAACCTAATTCATGCCCCTAAATGCTTAAATTACCATGAAAACCTACTAGTCTTTTTCACTTTGTAATCCTAGACATGTTTCCAAGCCTACTTCCTAAGGCTCAAAAAATTTCACTTTAAGCTTGATTAAAGTGTTTAAAAGCTTTGTAAGGAATTTGAGATCTTATTCTCCTAATTTTAGTCCAATCATTCCATCCAAAACTCTACTCATCTATCCAAACCATTTATAGGCAAAATATTCTTGTTGGCCAAATTTATCCAATAGGTGCTCACTAAATTTGGTGTTTATCTTATAGGACTATAGTCCATTCATAGATATCTATGGATTTTCTTCCCCTTGAGGGTTTCCCACATATGTGATGTGTTCTTGTGTTTTATTCTTATGTGAATAGGTGTTTATGCTTACTAGATCTATATGCTTGTTTGAATGGTTCATGATTATTTAAGTGAAATTGATAAGATTTTTTTTGAATATTGATTCACTCCCCTCTCAGTAATTATTATTCCAAAAAAAATGATTTAGACTGATATACCCTACCAAGGTAACTTTTTGACTCAAAATGATTAAGTTTTTCCTACTAGGGTACATAATTATCTATCAACTAGGAATGCTCTTTTTGGGGCCAATTTATCTCCATTTATTACATCTATTTTAGAGATCCCATGCATCTCTTTAAACTTTGCCTACCCTCTCTAGGGGGCATCATGGGTCACTGATTATCTCTTCAGACAATTTTTTCAAATTCTTCTTATGAAATTTTTCATTCTTTGAAAATATGTTGGTGTGTCTAATGTCTTGTAACACATTATCAAACAAGGGGAAAATGTAGACATCCATTTCTCATCACTATCATGTCAAAATTTAAAGTCTAAATGATTTCCTATAATAATGCACAAATTGTACTAAAACCATCAAAATGCTCTAATTCATCCAGACACATCATGTCTAATTCTTGATTTACATCAATATGTTCCTAATTGGTGAATTATACTATAAAAAATTAGTAGATTCTTCTAATTCATCTCTAGTCAAATTATGACCTAGAAAATTAACATTTTCAACCAATAATGCATGAAAATTAATTTAATTCTAGGAATTGTAAAAAGCCTAATCAGATTTACTTAACTAAGTAATCCAATAAAATGCTTAAGTGAAAAATCAATAAAATGTGCCATCATCATGATATAAATGGTCACAAAGTAAAAAATGCAAGCCATGATTATTCAATGCAACAAATATATGATTTGTGCAATCCATACCTATTAATTATTCCATTATTACAAATATTAATTAAAACATTAATTGCATTTGGTCTCCAAAGTTTAATTTATTTGTAGCCACACATCTTGATCTTGAGATGGATGGTCCATATCATTTCAGTCAATCTATAAATACATAGGCCATGACCATTTTATATTAAAATTTTATGTGTAGAGAATTAATACCAAAATATAGCTAAGAAGTTTTACCAATCTTCATAAAAAATGAACAAATCCATATTAGACAAGGGGAGATGCCATATGATTAAACACACACATTGATAAAGATGTGTGTATCCACAAACTAAGCACAAACATTTTCCAAACAATCAAGGATGGTGAATGTATTGTTCATATTCATGTATATATTTATTTGATTTAGTTATTATATCTCACCATAGGGATAAAGATTTAAGTGTCATGTTTCATGATTTTGTTTGTATCTAAATACTAACATAGAAACTAACTCCTCTTGTAATCTTGTTCTATAATATCCTCTACAAGTAGTGTAGATCCATCCTCAAGAAGAGGTGGAAGTGAAGGGATTTGATCTTGTTTATCACTTTAGGAGCTACAAGGCCCACCCATATAATAATAATATGAATATACTATTTCAGCCCAATTGATAAATTGTTCTAATAAATCCTAAACCAACTATGCAAAGACTCTATGATCTTCTAAATTGATACTAGAACCAAAGGTAATGCTTAAACTAGGAAGAATCTAACTTCCTTAGGAGATGATAAAACTTCCCCATCTAAGGGAAATTGAAATAAGTTTTCACCTATGGAATTGTCTTTAATTTTGATTTTTCCCTGATCTAAAAGTTCCTCAGAAAGGTTTCTACCTAAATATATCGATGTTCAATTTTCTCATGACCAAGGAACTTTGACTACTTTCCAAAGTATGTAATAGGATCTAAGTGGAAGTCAAATCCTTAGTTGTGATCACTAGACATTAACCTATTTCTAAGACCATTGAATTCAGTAATAAATTCTTCACTCTATAACTTTTCCAATGATATAATTGACTTTTGTTGGTCCTAATCAATTAGGATATAATGATGAAGGGAAATAGGATAACAAGGGGTAATGGTAAGAATGGTATTGGTATCAAATAGGTTAGTGTTTACAAGCTCATTATAGGTGTTATAATGGGAAGCTATGTCACTACCAAGAGTCTCTTCATCAATTGATGAATTAGTATCACTCTCAAACTCAATGGGGTTAGCCCCAAGCACTGTAAATCCAAGGCCTCAACTTATTATATGCATTGTTGTGGGTACTAGATCAAGAATAACTTGGTATTTTTCCCCTAATCCTTTTAATTTATAGTTTATATTCTCCATGATTCTATTAGGTATGGGGTATTTATCACTTTGAAATAATTGTTACCATACAAATGACCTCCCTCAACACTAGTGGTTTGATCTTGATTGGGTGATGTATCTGATATAAATATGATTGGATCTTGTAGAGTAGATTTAGATTTATTTTTATAAATCATGTTGGGCCTACTAGGGATAGGTTTTGACCTTCTATAGGATTTAGGGGATTTGGGTAGCTTGCCAACATGGAAGGTATCCTGAATGCAATATGTGGTAATACCCTCATTCTCAATGGTAAAGTGAGTATAAATCTTATCATAAGGTGGATTAGAATAAGTGGAGGTGAGGTCAATAGGGTTAATGTAATTAGACTTTGGAAATTTTGGAATTTTTGCTTTCTTAGTCTTATCTACAAACTTAGTTCATGGACAATAGTTGTATTTCCCATACTCAGCCTCTAATTTTTTGTAATATAGGTACAATTGAATATCACCATGGATAGTAACTTACAATCCTAAATGAGAGAACATAATGTATTGATGTAAGGTATAAGGGACTAGTTGTACTTCATGGATCCAAAGATGACCAAGAAGTAGGTTATAAGGTGGTTCAATGTCAACAACATGAAATAGGGTTTCATGAGTGATAGGCCCAATAATCACCAATAAAAATGGGACCTATAGATTCTCCATAAATTATCATAGGCCTTAATTATAATGGTATCCAACTAGATATCAATTTCTATGTAACCTATAGTTCTAATAAGTTTTAATGATGTTATGTTTAACCTTGAACCATTTTTTATAAGAACTTACTAGACTTTGTGGTAATAAATAATGGCCTCAATGTGTAGGGTATTTTTTTGAAGGGGACCAAGGGATGACATATCACTTTTGTCAAATGTGAGTTATTTACCTAGGGACAAATTCCCCACCATTATTTAGAACTGGGATGACTCGATGTCATTAAGCACCTTGGATTTTTGGAGAAAGTCATTTAATATGGTCATATGAACTTTAGATACATGCAAGAGGTCCACTATTGATATCTACATGTGCATTTTACTTAGTTATTCACTGATATTATATAGATTCTTCGTATAAGGATGAGATGGATTTGATTATGGTGGTATAATGTATGGCACATGGTTAGGATTGGTATTGATACTAGAAGAAGGAAAAGGGCTTTGGAAAGTAACTTTTGGTCATTTAGTTGAAAATTTTAAATTTTGAGTTAGGAAAGAGCCATGTGCATTAAAGTAATTTGGTGGAGGTATTGGAATGGTAATTCATAGTTTTCAAGATGCAATCATAATGCTCTACCTCATGCTAAAATTACCAATGGTCAAAGGTGTTGATACAAAAATAGAAGGGATAACATTCTAATGAGTGTTAGTTGGCCTAAGAGGAGTGAGTTTGATAGTGGCAACAAGATTACTAGTAATACATCCCACATATTTCTATAATGGTAAGGAACACTTATATAGCCAACTTGGTTGGTTTGGGTATCATGATCCTGATTATGGTGCTTTTTATTCTAGTTATATCCTTGTACTTATTGTTGATGTTGGCCCTATCCTTGGTTTTGATTTATATGCTAATGATTTTTGTGCTGGGAAAAGGGTTATTGTAGATTCCCATATCTTTATTGGTGTTGGGTGTGAAATTATCTAATTCAATTTACTCATTGTCAAGAAAATTTTCAATCAGGTGCCTCAACTATACACACCTATACATTGAATGGCTAATCATGTGATGGTAATCAAAATACTCATTATCAAGATACCATTTTGACTTACGTTAACCCCCTATAAAGGGTTTTGGATTATGACACACAACCATATTGGATGTTATTAACTTTTGGAAGACAACCTCACTAGGCTCCCCAAGGTCATTGAAGACTCTATCTTTGTAATATCCTCATCATGGGGGAGCTATTTGTAATGAAAGCTAAGGGTTAGGTTAGGAATTTTGAATAGGTGATGGCTATGGTATTTTCATATGTCTTGCCTCTGTAACCCCATTTTTTACCATGTTTTTATTTCTAAAAATGACCTTTAGATTTTTGGTTGTGTTGATCTAGATTGACACTTGATTTGGCATTTGGTTTTGAACTGGTGTTTGGGTTTGAGAGTAGATATTTATAAGACCCTTTCTAATAAGTGTTTTTTCTCTCTACAACTATTTATTAATGGCTTATTTGAAGGTTTTGACATAATTCAGTTTGAGATTATGAGAAAGCTCGATATTTAGGTTTTATACAAAGATATTTACTAATTACACATCAAGAAATTTATGAAAGAAATGACTAGCCAAAGTTCTCCATCATTGTTGATATGTTGAAAAGCTCTCTCCTCCTCATTTATTGGAGTTGCATAAATATACAATTATCAATTCATGATTTATGTTGTAAGATAAATGGTTGATAAATTTTTATGATAAATCATGTAAAGTAGTGACCAATCCCTTAGGTAGTTTGAGAAGCCACTATAGCATTTGTCCACCCAAGATATGTGGAAATAGGTGTATCAAATAGATACTATTGTAAGATACCTCTTGGAAGGACACAAAAATTGCTTGTAGATGTTATCCTGGATCTTCTTTCCCATTATACTTGTGAAATTATGGAATTAAAAGTGAGTTGGGAAAGGTACCTAAAGAAAGCTTACATCAAATGGATAATGGAATATGTCATCAAACTTGTACTTTTTGGATGCTTGATTAGCTACTTAAAGTTATAAAACTATCCCATTTATCACATTCCATTCTTCAATGTTAGGAGTGGTTTATGATGAGATGAGGGTATTTTTGAGGATCTTTCTAGACAAATTTATGAACAATAGAAAATAAATGAATAATGAAATGAAAATTTTAAAATAACCCAAAATAGCCTTTAGATCATAAGCCATTTCGAGGAGGAAACCTCGTTTGAGCAAGCTCAATACAATAATATTCATGTATGCCTTCATTGGGCCTCAACACTTACTTAAATACTAATATATTATTACAATTATTACTCTCATGTATGTGGGATAATTCAAATATGCTCAAAGGATGACTTACAAATCATATACATTCATAGTGACTAATACACTAATAATACAAAGAGAATGGTAGGACACGAGATCCTAACAACACCTCCCCCTTAGAAAAATCTTTGTCCTTAAAGCTTCAAATGTGGGAATGATTGATAAAATTGGAATAGTATTTCACATTTTTCATCTTCTAGATGCATGCCATGCCACTAGATTAAGACTTTCATGATTAAGCAGGAAAAAAGTTAATAGGTGTGATTATCCAAGACTACTTCCAGTTTAAGAAGGATGGAGCCTTAATGATCAAGTTATGGTAAAACTATTTGCACTCTAATGGTGGTTCCAAGAACTTTCTTCAAATATGATACATGAAAGACTAGGTAAACTTGGGAGGAAGGTGGAAGCTCCAACTTGTAAGCAATAAAACCAATTTACCACAGAACCTTATATGGCCCATAAAAATTTGAAGTAAGCTTATGACACCCTTTTAGTTTCATGGATGATTGCTTGTATGGTTATAAACAAAGAAAAACCATATCATTAGGTGGAAAGGTGTGTTGAGAGTAGTGTTAATTAGCCTATTACTTCATTTAGTTATATGCTAGATAGAGATTGATCTATAGGGTGATGATAATCTGATCCTAATGTTGGAGAGTAGTATCAACTACCTAAAATTGTGAACTATTATGGCTATATGGGAAAAGTGATAGGAGAACTTGACCATAAACCACTTCATATGGATTCATTTTAGTAGAAGTGTGGTAGGAGTTATTGTACCACCATTCTACAATGGGAAGCCACTTTTCCCACTATTATTATTGTTTTAAAAAAAAGTAATGAAGGAATGTTTCCAAGCATTTGTTTATAATTTATGTTTGACCATATTTTTAGGGGTGATCCCAGAGCTCATCTTTAGTTGTGTGCTTGTGCATTGGAATAGTTTCATCAAAAAATGGCTAGTGAAAATTGCATCATGATTAGAGATGACTGAAGAAGGGATAGCTTGAAGATAGAAGATCTAATCCAAAAAACTTGTGTGACCATGGAGGATATATAAGGATGGATAAGGGAAAAAAATGACTATATTTGGATAGGCTATCTACCATGACTAGGATCATTATTTTTCCTCTAGATTTAGGGAGCCCCTCAATGAAATATCTATCTAGATCCTAGTAAAAATGGGCAAGGGCTTGATTAAATAAGGAATCATTATTGTTTCACCTTTGTAAATGTTGGTAGATATCATATTCATCTAGAATCTATTTAATTTCCTATTTCATCCCCTCCCAAAAGAATTTTTGATGTGCCCACTCATATGTTTTGAGAAATTATAAGTGACATGTTGATGGAGAAGCATATATTTAATAGAATATGTCCTGCTAAAAGTCTATGTTATGGGGAATCACTAGACAACCCTTGTATCATAGAGAAGCACAATCTCATGAATAATGTGGTACTGGAGAGGGGTTAGTAGCTAAATTTTAAATAAAGTGGTGTAAGGAGGGATCATTTATATACCTTTGGTGTATAGATTCCAACCAGTTTAGAATGGGTATTGAGATGGAAAAAAGGGAAGTTTGGTCCTCAAATTTGCATAAGAGAGCATATTCCATGACATTGTCTTTACCCTTCTTGTAATTGATCTCATAATCATAACCCATGAGTTTTTTGACCCATTTCTATGTGTCGATGATTATACCCATTATTTTAAGAAATATTTCAAATTTTGGTGATCAGTTTCGATGTAAAAATGATTCCCAAGTATGGTCACCATTTTTGTAATACATGTAAAATTTATATCATTTCATTTTTATATGTATACAAATCTAAATTTCATCTAGAAATGGATTTTCTAGTGAAAGCAATGGGATGACCCTCTTGGAGAAGAACAACACCTAGGTCATTTTATAGGCATTGATTTTGAAGGTGAAAGTTTTGGTTAAGTCTAAGATGGATAAAATAGGTGTGCTACACATAGGTTTTTTGAATGCCATGAATGCTTGGTCAAATACAACATCCCATTTGAATGCATCCTTATTAATAAGTAAGCCAAGGGAGCCTCAATCCTTCCATAATCCTTGACAAACTTGTGGTAATATCTTATAAGGCCTAAGAAGGCATGAAGGCTCCTAAGGGTTATTGATTAAGGCCAATACTATATAACACTATTTTTTATAAATACACATGGACCCCATTGGTTGAAACAATGTGCCCTATATATTCAACTTCCTCTTGACTGAAGGAACACTTGGACTACTTGGTACATAATTAATTGTCTACTAGAATTTTCAATACACTATTAATATGATGGATATGCTTAGCATATGTGTAATTATAGATCAAAATATCATAAAAGAAAACCAAATAAAAGTGATGGATGAAAGGCCAAAATATTTTTTCATTAGTGCCTAAAATGTTGAAGGGGAATTTGTACGTGTAATGACATGAGCAAGAATTCATAATGACCATCATGAGAGCTAAATGTTGTATTTAGAATGTCATCAGAATGCACATAGATCTGATGATAGCCTGAATGAAGATATTCTTTTGAGAAAACATTTACCCCATGGAACTCATCAAGAAACTCATTGATGATTAGAATTATGAATTTATCTTTGATATTAAAGTGGTTAAGGGAATGAAAGTCTATACAAAGGTGCCACAACCCATCATTTTTGTGGAAAAAGAGCACTAAGGAGTAATGTGGGCTAGTATTGGGGTAAATAACTTTAAACTTGAGGATTTACCATAAGATTTTTACAATCTTAGTATTTTACTAATGGGGATAGTGGTATGGCCAGATGTTAGGTGGGATTCTTCTTAGAAGTAGTGGAATGTGATTATCTTTAGCATGTGAAGGGGTAAAACCCACTATATCTATAAAAATGGTTACATGATTATTGAGGATGGATTGTATATTAGTAGAGTAGTTAGTAGCAATATGAATTTAGAGTTGGATGGAGTGTCATTGGGTAATGATCCCATGTGAAACTTTATTCAAAATATTTTCCATGTGATGGGAACTGATGATGTGAGTAGATCCAATAAATAACCATTTTAAGGTGTGATTATGGCCAATATCTTTAAATTGCATCCAAATCATAAATAAGTCCCATAAAATAGGTCCTAATTTTTGGATCCAATACACCCCTAAGATCACATAAAATCCACCTAAGGGCATAGAAAATAGATCTAAGGAAAGAGTGTAATCACTTATCATAATATACACATTATAAATTTACCTTTACATGGAAATATTCCTCCATTAGCAATCATGACTTCAAATCTATAACAAGGGTGTATATATTAGTCTACCTACTTAGCAATGTGGAGATTGATGAAATTTTGAGTGTTGTTAGAGTCAATGAGGATTATGAGAGGGATATTTTTAAATAACCCTTTGACCTTCATGTTTTGAGGGGTGGTAACACTTGATAGTGCATGTAGATAGATCTTGATTTGATTCTCTTGAGACATTGAGTCTTCTAAGGGGATTTGATATGTATTAGAATCCTATAATTATTATAAATTGGGCTCGCTATCCTACTCTGGTAGTGATTCCACATTTATAAAGTAGATATTTTTTGTGATGAACCTATGATAATTAACTAATTTTTCATCACAATTATAACACAATCCTTTCTCTTTAGGAGCCCACATATCTACCTTAGTAAGGTATTTAATTGGTGTAATTTTGGTTGGCTGATGGTTCACTATGTTCTTTATGGGTGGTAAAGTGGGAGGTTGATGTTACGCTAATAATTTATCTTTTGCTTACTTATCTAGACCCAAGGCATCCATCATGTTTTTGGGATAAAACATTTTCACCTTTAAGTGGATTGGATCTTTGATGACACTAATAAAACAACTCTTAAATAAGTCATTTGATAACCATTCAGTGTGATTATCTATTTTTTTAAATTCAATTTGATAGTCATGAATGGTGCTTATTTGGTATATTTTGGTAAGATATCTTATAAAGTCCTTGAATGCTAAGGAACCAATATTAACAATAAGTAAGGATGCAAAGGTTTTCCAATTGGTTTCATCATTGGACTTGAGATACCAAAGGTACCATTAGAGTGTTTATTATTCCAAGTGGAAGGAAACAATTGGGACTTTGTTAATAGAATAATTATTATGAAGGTTGAAAAAATGCTCACCTCAATATATCCATATTATAGTCTGTGTACCATTAAAACTCAAAAAGTCTAGCTTGGGCCCACATGATGTGTGGGGGGAAGAGAAAATATTCTATGAAGAATACTCCTAAAATTATTTGAGAAAATACTATTCTAATGATTCAATCCATGCATCATATCAGTTAACTTAGTGACATGGGATTTCAATGTTGTGATCTCTTCCTCCATGATCTTTGTGCCTACATGGGTGGATACCATAACTAGTTTTTTTGGTATGGGATGGAAAAATGTGTTCTAAGACATAATTAGAAAGGATTTTTTTAATTTGGGCTCAATTAGAAGGGGTAAATTTAATTTTTATTAGTATTTTGGCACCTCCTAGTTAGGATTGATGAAGGCAAGGCCAAATGGTTCCTTGGAACTTAGGGTGTAGGTCAATAAAATAAAACCTAAGTCCAAATTTAGAATAGAAATGATCATCATAAGACCTCAATGTGTAAATAGGTGACAATGTGTTTGAACTTGTTTAGTCTGAGAACTTGGTATTTTTGTTTTTCAAATGAGGTTATAAATACAATGCAATTTTCCACAAAAATACTCTAAGTAATCATGTATAAACTGATATGGGTTACGATATAATCACTAAATATTTTTAATATACTTTATTTTGAGATCATAAAATTATATTGGTATGGTTTTTAGGCCCCCTTATCTAAAACATTCATACATAAAAGTTAATCTTCGAGGGTTGTTAACTTTTGTATCCTTATATTAGTGAGATATATGTGGAAAATGTGGATATTTACCCTAATTTTTTATGGCAAATTAAATTTTCCCAATATATCTTGTGATACATGGGTGATTTAGAATAATTCATAAATTGGATGTAAGGCTTTGTGGCCCATTTATTAAAGTGTCTAGTCCCTTCATGATCACTTTAGTCATTGGGGCCTCAATGAAGTGCTACACATAACTAGGTTCCCAAGTGCATACTAGATAAGATGCCACTGCCACTACTCTAATTTTTATAGCCCATCAAATAAGTTTGTTAAAGATAATAGGACAAGATGACTAGGATGATAAGATGAGAGTAGATAAGACAAGGCAAGATGACTAAAACATAAGACAAGGTAAGATGATAATGAGATGGAAAACTTAGGACATTGGGATACATAAAACATATGACATAAGAAAATCCAAGATAAATATAGATCAAATTTTGAGCAAATGGATTTAACTATGCAACTTAAACCCAAACTATCAAACTTCCTAATAGGAGAGATTATGAAATCAAATCAAAATGGATGAAGAGGATCTTACCAATTCCTTGATTTAGCTAGCCTCCCTCTAAGATCTTCAAGAAGATTATTGATTATATATTGCCATAGACATAGAATTTTGACATAATGATTGCTTGATCAATGATTATGGATTATTGGATTTGACATGGAGATTATATGAATCTAATGGTTTCTATTTGACATGGATATTCTATTTAGTTTCCATGGAGGAATGGATTTGTTTATATAAGCCAAGGAATGTAAAATCAATGGCTCATATTCAATCTTGGGCCATTGGGATGAATGGTTGATGAATTTTTAGGGAATTAAAAATTCCTTAAAAGCCTCTAAAATAGAGGATTCTATAGGGGGAAGGCTAATTTAGAGAGAATTCTAGAATTGGAGGATTCTATAATCCTCTTAGGGATTAATTAAGATTAGGTAGGAGATTAGATATGTATTATGTGGGTGATTAGGGACTAGGGGTGTATGAGAGCCTAAGAATAGGCTTGGTAGGAGGGTAGGTGGGTCATCGGAATTTAAAATTCCCAAATAGTGGATAAGTGGTTTTAGGATAAGATAATGGGGATTTAGGAGAATTAATAAAGAAGTGGGGAAGAATAAGGTTAGTAAATGAGAAAATGTTGAGGGGGATATTAGATAAATGACTAGGATTAGGATAAAGGGGATAAATTAGCAAGATTAATTAAAATAATTAAGGTGAAAAGATTTAGGTTCATATAATTTATCCCTATTTAAAATGTAATTGTGAGTGGATTGAAGTGGGAGGAGTAATGGTCTTTCTAATAAACACCATTTCATAGATGACATTAGTGGATGATATTAATGGATATGATGTCCCCTCGAGGGGACATATAGGGAATAATGAGATGGATGGTCACTCAAAAGAGGATATAAAATATAGATGAAAGGATGTGATGTTATATGTTAGATAGAGGATGAAGAAAATAAATTCAACTAGAGTAGTGTGCTATAGAATGAGGATGCCCCTGGCAAAGACATATGCATAGGGAGTGAGAATTGACTATGTTATAGTTGTCAAAACATCCCAAGAGGGAATAAAATGTAACATGATGATGATAAGATAAAAGTCTACAAGATTTTGATGTATCCCAAGCAAATATGCATGAAAAGGAGATATATTGGCCAGGATAAGATAAGGATTTGATAAGATTAATGATTATAGCTCAAGGATATAGTCAAATGATATGATGAAAGAGATGAAAAAGAAGAATGATATGATCAAGTGGCCAAAATATGAAGGGGAAGAATCAAATCAATGATCCATAATGTGATTAATAGGAATGATACCCCTTGTAAGGACATATTCAAGGGAGTGAGATATAAAGTTATGATCATAATTATACCCTAATCAATGGAAGAACCATAAACTATAAATGATGAATTGACCGATCAATGATAATTGAAGAAGAAGTGGATGTTATTATTCATTGGGCACAATTTATAGGTATGGCTAATTGACAAAGAGATTAAGGAGATGATTATGGTTGGGTGATTGGTTAGTACATGGATTGAATAATGATTGATATTATATCTCAATGATTTGATTGATGCAAGACTTAGAAGATGATGAAGGACATGATAAATGTGATGACTGATGATAAGGAAAGAGGTGAGAGTGGATGAGCTAACCTTAAAAACTAAAAATTGGCCAAGTTTTACCTACATAGTCTGAAAAGACCTTAGGTTGATGTAGTTATAACTTGAGGAAATGATAATGATTGATGTAAAGGTAATGATGATGAGGAAGATTAGTAATGTTAGTGATTAGATAGAAGATGGACTATGATAAATGATGAGAGGTTATATTGTTGATGATTAGATATTAGATATTAGGTATATGCGTGAACAAGATTAGATTAGTGATGGAAATAAGGATGATTAGATAATTAGAGAAATGATGACGATGTAGAGGATCAAGCCATCATAACTATCATAAGGCTCATCATAATATAAGCAATCCATTAAATATATAAATTATTAGGATCCCCCATGATATAAGGATGACTAAGAGGATGTAGTGCCAAAGTTCAAAAATACTAAAATCTACATTATTAAGGGCACCTAAAATCATTATTATAGCTTTGGTGACATCATAACATCCTCATTCATTGCCAATAAAAAAAAAGAGACATGATGTAATACATAATCAAAAGACAAAGATGATCAAATATTTACATGATAAAAGACATGAAAACAAGTCAAATAGAATAACCAAGGAACACACACAACTATCTACATGCAATATTATAATGTCTTATATAATGATGGGATGAGTGATTGGGTGATGGGATGGACTAGGACGATCATATTGTGATTGTAGACTTTGGGTAATCTTGGACTTAGAAAAGATAATGGATTTGGATTAATATTAGTATTTGAATAATGAATTGTATTTGGATTGGGATTAGGCTATGGATTAGTATATTTATATGAGAGACACAAGAGTAATCAGGTAAAAGTAAGACTAGGGCAATGTTATCTTGATAAAGACTAGATTAACCCTAGTGTAGAATAGGAGGATGGATAATGTGATTTTTAAATATGAAGGGCATGGAGATAGATGTGACTATGGGAAAAGGCATAATACAAAACACCATGGACTATTTTTGGTATTTTCAAATTTTATGATTTTTAGGGGTTTTTAAAATATTTCAATTTTTTGGGTCTTTGGGAATATATATGTATACTATAAAAAGAGGGTTACTATCAAAAGGAATGCCAAGCATAGATACTAGGATAACGATGAATGGGATGACAAAAGGATGAGGGTGATGATGAAAAGGGGATGAGGACCAAATAAGGGTGGACTAAGAATTGATAATGACCACATCATGAAGGAGTTAGATGTCTAATTACCCAAGTGTCCATTGGAGGGTATGCTAAGATTATTTCAGAACATTTCTCAAGGCATATTATAATTATTTATGATGGAAAAGATTAGAAAAAAGGATGAACATAATATGATGTAGCATATTATGGTAGATGATGGGTGAAATCAATGGATAGAGGGATTGGAGAGACAAGGATGAGAGGGATGGAATGCATTTTCCCCCCGAGTGATGATGTAGAATAGATTATTTTAAAAATATGTTGGAGATGGGTTTCATCATGGTACTTTTCCAAAGCATAATAATACTAGTTTTCACCATTAGATGAATTATTATTATTATTATTTTTTTTAAATTTTTTACTTTTTGGGCATTTTGATCCATTAGACATGGGTATGTGATGTAGGAAATATTGTCACTTTCATGATCTTTAGCCAACACCTATTTTGGATATATGTGTTTTTGGGCCCATGTTGTCACCACTATATGAATTGATGTCTGTGTGAACTTTTATGATTCTTGATTGTGACCTCTCTAGATATCTAGACTAGGTATCTTCATCACCCCTAGAAAAGATGATGCTGCCTAGGAAGGTGATGGGATGTATGGATTGGATTAGATATTGATGTTGATGGGGCTATATTAGACTTGAATAGAGGATAAGATCATGATAGGATGGTGTGATGGATGATATGGAATTGGTACTACTAGTTTTATACACCTTTGGATATGTTAAACTTTCCTCATTTGATTAGTGCCATATGATAAAATATTGTAGGAGATCCAAGGCATTTTGACTTTATGGTTCATCATTGATCTGATCTTTGGAAGGATTATCAGTTGTATGGATAGTGATTTGGATATTATTTTGATTTTTAGACTTAATTATATCTTGACTACCCTCTAGTGCTTGATTTTGGGCTTCACCAAATGAGTTTATTTTTTGACTTGATAGATAATCCCCTAGTACCTGATTTTGGGCTTCAGTAGGGGAAGACACTTTTGGATTAGGCCGATGATTTAAATTTTCTTGATTTTGAATTATGGGATCAAATATGATTTTATTATCAAGTATGACCTTTTGAATATGATCTTGGACCTTTGTATTTATGGCATATTATATTACTTATGAAAGATTCCAATGATATATGTTCCTATTCATCCTTATGAAGGGCAGTGATTAAATGATCACTAATGGGAAGAAAGGGATTTATGATGGATGGAGGTGGGGGTATGGTATGATGAGGTAAATGAGGAGTGATAGGGTAACATGGTCTTCATAGGGTTTTCTAGGAGACCCAATTTTTACATCGGAGAAGATCTCAATATTAGCAAAATGATCACTAAGACTATCTAAAAGACACACGTTCAAGGTAGGATCAGATCCACTCTAATAATTTTAGATATATAAAGCTTTTAAAAACTCAATTATGACTTTATATTTATGATTGGCATCAAAATATATGCTTTGTGACTGATTATCATCCAAATTGGAGGTATCTTCAAAAGGGTAGGCATACTCATCATTTGTTTTAATATTTATGAGGGATGATATTTTTGATGAGGAACTGGATTCCTTCCCTTTATGAGCATGCATATCTAAGAATATCCTTTGAGTTACTTCCATATTTAGATTACTAGTCTAGATTTAATGATCATGGTTTTTAATGACTTTTGTGTGGGGATTTGGTCCTCTTAATCAACCTAGAGTTCTAGGAAATAACCTAGAAATTCAATTTTCCTATCTACCATATTAAGTGGTGAATTAGTCACATAAGATATTACCAATCTATATTAAAGACCTAATTTTTATTACATATACAACCCTCTCTTTGGTATAATCACTACCCATTCAAGTTTGTGATATTGGCTTAGGCCTTGGAATTAATGAAAATTGAATCATCTTTATTTCATACTCTATGTTCTATGTACATGAAAGGTTATTGATCTTTGTTTTTGGATGTTCATCCCTCATTTTTTTCTCCCTTTATACCTCTACATATAATCTATATCCCTTGTAGGTTTCAAATAGTGTATACATAGACCTACATATGTATTATCTATGGACCATTTGTCATCCCTCTTAATGATGATTATGTTCCCATACCTCCTTACAAAAAACTTATGTAGTATATGACCAATTTGAGGACTTGTGTTTTAGTTCCTTAAGTATATTATTCCATAAATTGGGTGAGGTGCTTATTATATTCTTGGTGCATCACCATATTTCCTTTTTAGCAATTCCTTCAGGGAAAATTTTAGTGGCAATTTTTTTAATTCACGAATATTCTAGTTTTAGGAATCTGATTTTGGTAATTTGGTGGGGTTGATAACATGGAAAAATCACCTTTATTTTATAATAAAAGTTATTTTTAGGGTTTTCTATTCCCATGTTGACATTAACTTTTCATATATAGAACTTTTTCCCATACCAATAAAATATGTGCCACTCTATCCTAGGAAATTCACCACTATTTATTGTCTCATATCGATTGTGTTTATTGTCTAGCCATGGTTCGATGACTTCTACTAGAAATAATAAGGGGTGATAAAATAAATATAAATTAATTGAAGTATATTTTTAATTTAGCTAGACAAAAAATATAGGTACAAAATATTTAATAATTCATTTCACCCTAGTTAATTATTTATAATTATGTTGAAGCTCATCAAGACACACCCATTGATTATCCGAGCACTCTAGTCAATCATTTGATGATAGTATAAAGTGTCTTAAATGTCCAGATGATAATTTGGAGAACCCAAATGACCATCTAAAACATGTAGATGATCATCTATAATTTTAGGATAGACATCTAAGTTTTCTAAGTAATCGTCTGGATTTTTTAGATAATCATCTAGGCTCTCTATGTGGTGGAAGTACCCTGGTGGCTATCTAGATATTTTTACCATAGATTATCTGATGGAGATGATCATTTATAATGTTCATCTATGTTTTAGATACACTATATGGTCATTTGGGTGTTCTATGTGATCATCTTAAGAGTGCAAGCATTTGCATGGAATGTTTCCAGACATTTGTCTAGCGCTCCATGTTAAAGTTTAATAATATTTACGTGTAAAGTCTTACATGAATAACTTTTTGTGAACTATTTTATAGATACGACTCCATTGGAAGATGTTCACTTTACCCAGACACCAAACATAGGTACTAAATATAAAATTATTTATTGTATTTTATTTATTTACAATTTCATATAGATGATAAATAATAACTATAATGTCTCTCATCTGATAATTTTACAAGGATAAACCATTGATAATAATTTAGAAGATATGCCTCCACTAGAATGTGTGTCTGGGTATGAAATGCCCTTAGAAAAGGATAATTATAATTCATTTGAAGTTAAAATTTTATAACCATTATCTAGTTCTCATAAAGCAACAACATAATTTTAAAAAGTACCTAAACAACACAATTCAATGAAAAATAAATAGGTGGATATTTGTACTCAACAAACACAAACTCCACTTGAAAACAACACAAAAAAATTACACAAAATAAGAAAACTACATGGGCAATAGGAAGGTTATTTAAATTAAATTGGGTATGTAAGTATCCATTCATTGACCCTATAATCCCAAAAAATAGTAATGACACACCAACATAATTTACACGTACAATATATAGTTGGAAACTAGGAAAGGATGTAAAAATGCAGCTAAAGTTGGACACAATTGAGAAACATTATGGTAAAATATATGTTTTAGTTAAAAAAGATGGACAAACTACAAGAATAATGAGATAGAAAATAGAAAAGGAATGTATGCATCAATGTTATGCATCACATTATGAAATTCATTAGAAACATTAATGACACCTCATTGAGACATGAATAATAATTTCATCATAGTTTGGAAAATTTGCTCAAGCAAATATGCAAGCCAAAAATATACATCTCTCCACTATACATCACTTTCTGAAAAGAGACAGACCAATATATGACCTTTCATATTATAAGGTTTTATATCAACATAATGGCTTTAATAACTATTTTCACCAAATATTGTACCCTAGAATAATTTGTTCAAGCTTCTTCTAGATTTGGGAAACATGGTAACATTTCTAGGTATGTAGGTGTACCTATATTAGAAATGAGCCTCTAGATTTAAGGGCTAGCTCCCTGAATGTATCTTGAAATTCTCTTATCTATGCCAACTGATCATTTATGGGGAAAAGAGTTAGATAATACATTAATTGAACCTATTATAAAGGAGATGATGCACCAAATGTTTAAAGATCCACTCTCAAGATTGAAATCATTAACACACTAATAGACTATGAAGAGAACTAATGTAGGGTATAAAATGGATTTCAAGCAATAATTTTTTACCTAGAGGTAAATTTGATGGACTTAGGCTAGAAGGAAATGAGGGTAAGGCTTGATTGAAATCACTTATAGTCAACAATCTACTCTATACCTGAGACATCAATATTGAGACACACTAGATGACCTACAAGAAAGTTTATTAGCACTTAAGTTGGACTTGGACCTATAAAGGGAAGATGAAAACCACTTTTGCATATCAAAAAAATACAAAACACTAAGAAAAAGTTAGTTAACAACTTTAAAATACTCTATTCATTACTCAAAAAGTGACATAATATAATTTCTAGTAGATTATAGTCTTACTAGCTTAAGGGATTTCAAAAAATAGCTCAAAGGTTATATTTATAGAAGAAAAGGCCTTTAAAGAGAGATATTTTGGTGATAAAAAAGGAATAAAAGAAATCAACTCCATTTAAACCATAAGTACAATTTCTTCTAAAAATTAATCTCATTTAGACCTTTTGATTGATCTAGGTCACTTTAAGTGGTTACCGAGTTACATTATTCCCTCATTGATGCTCCATAAAAGTTGCAATAATGGGATCAAGTTATTTTGAGCTGGGTCCTAGCATTGATGTAGTCATAATCAAGGGATCAATCTATTAGAGCTTTGTCCTAGTGCTAATTACTCTTCACTATTTCATCATGGTGTGCAAAAGTGGAGAGAAGGATCCTTTTCATGTAGTTAGTCCTAGGGATGAAACTATTGGGGTCTACATGTATGCCTTCATGGTATCCTTTGAAATGTTATCTATTGTTCCATTTGGATCATGCTTGAAATCTTCCCCATGTTCATAGGTCCATTATAGATGAAAAACTAATCTCAAACTATTGGTTTTCCTATAGTCATTATGTTGATGCAGACCTATAGAGTATATAGCCCCCTTTGTTGATCCAAATAGGTCTAACTAGACCCATTATGCTATTTTAGGAATCAAAGATTTACCATATACATAGATCCTTTTAATAATAATGAGCAGTCTTAGAATGAACCCTACAATCTATAAAAGGTCAAACCATAAGTCCATATTTATCTTTAATAACATCCCTTTATGTTCCCTATACCTGACTACATGGTTATGTCTACTCCTTGGCATTTGATTGAGCTCTAATGGTGAAATGATGACCCTACAAGACCTATGTTTTTCTTGGTTGAAAAACTACCCTTTGGTTCAACTTTTACTATTGAAAATGACTCAAACCAATCAAAATGCTCCAACCTATCTTTATTCCCATTGGCCTCACAGATCCCCATTGTCATATCTAGACCTTTTGAATTCCATCGATCTCTTTAGTATGAAAAAATGTGGTTCATTGATTTCTTACCATAAAAAATGTGCTCATGGCACTTTTCAATCATGCATTGATCTCAGGATCCTATTGTCATTCTATCAACTTTCATTCTTGTGCCACGTCGTGGCCTCTTGAACTCTTTGACCTTTTGATTCATCTCACACTATCGGATTAAGATGTATAATGTAGTATTGACCATCATATTTTGCTTAGACCCACCTCCTTTTTATTCAATATCATGCTATTGGATATCTACTTGGTTGATCTACACCATTAGATACTGTCCAACTTATAGTTCTTTAAAGGGCTTTAACCTAGTGACCTTTTGACTTGTTTGACCTCAGTGTGAACCATTAGATCTCAAGTGTTAGTATGCGATCTCACATGTACTATTAGATATCAATCAACTTTAAAAATTTTAATGACATTTTTAACCCAAATGGTTACTTTATGAAGTTTAAACTTGATGTTAGCACATATGTCTTAAGTTGTAGGTTTGAATTTGAATGCTCATAAATTGAGCTAGAAAACTTGCACATACATGAATTTTGGAGATTATGTCCTTGGTATGAAGAAAAATATGGCACTATAATATCTTGGCTCATAAATCTTTCTAAGGCACATTTATAAAATGCATAAAAAATATAACCAATGTGTTTCTATGTGACATGCAGGATGACCTAGCCCTTTAGATTCAACTAGCTAAACTTTGAAGGCTTGGATCTCAGGATAGAAAAATTATCAAGATATGAAACTTGTCAAGAATGATATTGTCACTAGTGACATTGATCATGCATGGCATGATGGTCATGTAATTATTTCTAATCATATTTACAAAGTTCCCAAGTGAACTAGTCTAGTCTAGTTATTCATGACATCCTGGTGACGATTTGGCTTCACAAACATTGTGCTTGAGCTACTACTTGTTCCAAGATATAACTAATTTTAACACTTTGAATATCTACCACTTTCATATATGACTCTAAAATAACCCTTAAGACACCAAATGACATAAGGACTAAGCTAAACCATGACCAAAGCTAGGATGACATATGAAATGACATCCAATGAACTACAACATACCCCCATGACATTATAAAAATCCCCTATAGAATATTTTAACTATAGGGAGTTGATCTATTTTGTCCTAAGGTAAAAATGGTCAACATCATTGGTGATTCCCCAAGGGTGGCATGCTTGTTATGCCATGACCAATTGCCTAATCCTGTCCATTGGGATATGGAATCACATGTACAATAGGATTGACATGGAAATTACCTTTGACATATAAACTACCCTAATAACATAATAAATAATAGAAAATAACAAGAACATGACACATTTCAAGAAACACACATGTGCTTGAGAGCACTTATTAGAACACAACACAATAAGAAAGGAAACACACCCCTAATCTAATATATATATATATATATATATATATATATATATATATATATATATATATATATATATATATATATATATATATATATATATATATATATATATATATATATATATATAACTGACCTTCAATTCTCAATAGTAGGGTTTCAAATGTATCCCATTCATAGGGATAAGTAGCTCTTCTCCATTCATCTTTACTATTTGAAAAGAATTGATTTGCTTGCACTTGATGATGACATATGGTCCACTCTATAGGGTATCAAATTTGGTATGTCTCCCTAGTTTTGATCTATCTTCATGCCATTTCAATACTATGTCACCTTCTTGAAATGATTTGGGATTTTCCTTCTTATCAAAAGACATATTCACTAGTACATAGTGATGCTCCATAGCTTGATGAGATTTATCTCTAGTTTATTGCAAATCCATTAATTATATCAATATTTCTTCCATTGGGTTATTCTAAAAAAACTCTAGTTGATGTGATAACTTTAATTCAGAAAACTCTTGAGAGATAGACAACCTAGATTCCCTTCCATAGACAAGCACAAAAGGAGAATTTCCTATTGACCTCTTGGGAGTTATCCTATCAGCGCATAAGGTTGTCTTCAATTTAGTGTGCCAAGCCCTTTGGTTATGCTCTAAGATTTTCTTGATTACTCTAATCAGATTCTTGTTAGTGGATTCAACCAACCCATTACCTTGAGGGTAATAGTTATATGAAGTACTCAAGAATATTCCATTACTATTTGCCTAATCTACTATCTTTACACCCATAAAAATTAAGAGAATTATCTAAAATAATAGTAGGAGTGTCAAACCTTGTTATGATGCTCTCATAAAACTCCAAGATATCATTCTCATTAGCTTCCTTCAATTTTAATTCCTCAACCCATATTTTAAAATAGTCAATTACTACAAGTATCCATTTATGACTAGACCTTGATGGGGGATTTATCATGCCAATGAAATCAACACCCCATTACATGAAAGGTTGATCAAATTAGATAGGCTTCAAAGGAAGAGATGAAAGATTTTATTTTCCTACAAATAAATCACATTATCCACACCTTCTCATCCATGCATGGTAATCCTTGAAGAGACTGGGCCAATAATAACGTGCTCTAATGATCTTGGTAGCTATGGTTCTTAGAGAGAAATGACCTCTTGTTATCCCATCATGGAACTTCTCAAGAAACACTCCAAACTTTTCATTATCAATGCATCTCAATATCACACCATTTATGTCCCTCCTAAAAAGCACACCATCCACAAGATAAAATGGAATGTATTTCAATCTAAAATATCCCCTTTGTGATCTACTCATATCATTAGGAACTCACCATTTTAAATAAATTTGATCACATCTTATGTCAAACTTTGTGGAGGCTATGAACAAGCTGATTAGGAACAATCTTGATTGACTAGAGCCTCTTCCTATGACTCATGAAGATCTGAAACTAGATGCTCACAAAAGCCTTTACCCCTTATCAATTTTGTCACCTTGATATCAACATCATATTCCATTACTTTTGTGATCCACCCTTCTCTATTTTCATTAAAGTATTTTCTTAAAATAAACTCTTTGGTACTAGGATAAGATACCATAACATGAATCTTATTATTTAAAATCATATGTCTAAACTACTTTAGTCCTATTACAACAACAAGGACTTGTTTCTCTACAAAAGTGTACTTGAATTCATAATATTCTAAACCTTGACTAAATAATGTGATTGGCTACTCCACACCTTCATAATTATTTTGCATTAGCATTGATGAGATAGTATCAAGGTTAGAAAATGAATACAACATGAAGTATTTAGTAAAATCATGATTCACAAGAGTAGGATCTTCTACAATTGCTTTCTTTATGGCTGTAAAACTAATCTTATTCTCTTTGTTCCAAGAAAAGACTTGATTCTTCATGAGCATAGTTGTGATAGGTTTTACCAAAGATGAAAAACTAAGTATGAACCTCCTTAAAAAGTTATCTTTCCTAAAAAAATTTGAAGAACTTTCTTGTGCAAGGGCAATGATATACCTAGAATAGCCTCTATTATTTTAGGATCAATAGTCAAACCATCTTTAGAAATGATATGTCCTAAGATCTTACCTTCAAGAAAAGAAAAGATGCACTTCTTTGGATTAATAGATACACCATACTACCTACATCTTTCAAGCACTTGTCTAAAGTGTTGCATGTGTTCACTAGTATCTTTAGAAAATATTGTTATATCATCTAGATAAACCAATATCATCTCATTGATCAAAACTTTGAAATCCATGTCCATTGATCTTTGAAATGTGGCATCGACATTAGACAAACCAAAGGGAATCTTCATATAAGAAAAATCCCCCCATTTAGTAGTGAAGTTTATCTGAAACTAATCATCCTCAATGACTAAAATCTGATTATAGCCTGAATATCCATTTAGAAGAGAGAAATGTTGAGAACCTAAAACCATTTGTAAAATATGCTCCATTGAGGGTAGAGGATAGTGATCTTTAAGCGACATTTTATTAAGATCTCTAAATTATACACAAATTCTTATCTCCCCATTCTTATTTATAAAAGGCACAAGGTTATCTACCCATGTTGAATGCTTGATGGGAAATATTATCTCAGATTCAAGGATTTTGGTAAGTTCTATCCTCATAAGTTACTCAACCTTAGAGTTGATGGGTCTTTCTTTCTATCTAATTGGTTTAAATCTAAGTTATAACTCAATGGTATGGTGTGATAGGATAAGATCAAACCCTTTAAGGTCCTTATATTCCTGAGCAAAGATATCATGAGACTCTCTACATACCTCAGTGAATGCTTACCTCTTTAATGTAGAACATACCTTGCCTAGTTTGAGGAATTCATCCTTGAAGATCAAGACTCTTTCATGTGTATCCTATTTTGTAGACATACTCACTTTCTCCTTCTTCTTTTGATGATTCTCATTGAAGATACTTTCTAAGATCACCAAAAGTTTAGGTATCTTATTGATTCTTAGTTGCATAATATGATCACCCAATTCTTCTTAGAGCCTCCTTTAATTCTTTGAAGAAAAATTAGATTCATTCTATGAGAAGAATTCAATGATTTTGTCACTATCAAACACTTGAAAAAATAATTCATTATCAGGTATATAAGGTCTAATAATGATCTTAATATGAGACTATTCTCCCTCTCATTTTATGGTAGTTAGAGTATCAAATTGAGCTCCTATGATAGCTAGTATATTAGCATGACTATTCTTCTCCCTTGGGACTGATTTAATATTGAATGTATTGAAGTCTTCAAGCAAATCCAATACCCTATTCCTATATGACTTAAGTAAAGTGTTATTGGTAGAAACCACATTCCTCACCTGATGCACAACCAATTCACTATCTCCATAGACCTACAAGTTCTTGACTCCTTTTCTCTTTGCCCATTAAAGGGCATGAATTGAACCTTCATACTCAACCATATTACAAGTAAAACTGAAATGAAATATGTAAAAAGCATAATACTATTATTTAGATGGGTAGATCAACATGACACCAACCCCTTCACCAACTTTACTTATTGAACCATAAAAAAAACATCTTCCATAGCTCATCATCTTCACCCTCTTCCTTGGAAAGTATAGGTGTTGGTACTCCTTCTTTATGTATACAATACACTCCTAAATCAGTTTCATTCATAAAAGTGTAGGGATCATGATCATAAGCATTAGTGACATATTCATCAAGAAACAAATCTAAAATACCCTCAAGCTTGGAAAAAGTGCCATCATCTACAATAGAGTCTTTTTCTTCATGGGCCACATAATTTAGATTAGAACTTTTTTCAATGTAGTGCTCAATATGAAACCTTGTAAGGGGGTATGTCCTAATTGTCACCTTGGACCTATACCTTATTCTAAAGGCCATAAAATACTATTCAACTAAGAGATAGCCACTTATCTTTGTTTTGAAGTCCCTTGATAGGTAGATTGTAAAGTGGGTTGGGAGGTCAACCATAATTATGTCTTCCAAGATACGAAAACTAGGAAAATCATGCAATAAAACCTTCAAGACTTTTATCATTCCTAATGTCTTAATAGTTGTAACTTATAATTAAAGGAACCTTTGGCTATGTGGATCATATTTTAGGCCCAACTTGTTAGATACAACTTTTGGCATGACAAAATTAGAAGCTTCACTATCGACTATGAAATTGTGATCCAACTTGTCACCTATAATTAGGAAGAGGTAAAATGGTGGGGGTTTCTCAAACCTATTGGATGGTTAAATAATGATAATAGTAACATTTTCAAGAGAAAAATGGCCATTAATTTGATTTGAGGGTGAGACACTAGCAATGATAACAAATAACTACTTTTGTAGGAGTTATTTTTTATTAGGTATATGAACAACATCCTAAAGAGAAATATACATTTTAGTGTTCTTCAAATAATATACAATGTTTAAAAAATCCATGCTTAATTTCTCTTGGGATATTATAGGTGTAAAATTAATGGAACTTAAGGAATATGAGTAAACCTTACCATATTTTAACTTGATGGAGATGTAAATTTTTTTGGAACTATCACACTTGCAACTATGTCTTATTACCTTGCAAGACTATTGGATGAGCCTGTGAGCATGATAATGACACCTCCTAGATCCTTCCTCTTGCCCCTTGGATAGTATATTATAGAGCTCCTTTATTTAGCACAAAAGTGTCTTCAACCAAAAAACTAGTGAAGATCTCTCCTTGAGGTTGCCAATCCTCTTTAACATACATCATCACCTCATCCTCATTTGATAAGAGTGGAGTAACTAATCCTTGAGCTACCAGAGCTTACTATCCATTATCATTGACATCCATTAATTTATCTTGTTTCCAATATTCTCCCTATACTAAATTATTATGAACTAGTACCATCTCCCTTGCATTGGTGGTAGAGTTAGGACTATATACATTAGTAACCCTATTAGAATTAGGCTGCCATTAGCCTCTTCCTCTTCCATATTATTGACCATACTATTGATGATAGGGGTAAAGATTTTGATAGGCACCTTGTTGAATATTATCTTGCCTATTTTGAGCCTCTAAAGATAGGAAATTTTCTTTTCAATCAACATTATTTTTTACTTGCCTAGGAGAAACCTTAGTTTTGGCATTGGTATTAGGAGGTTTGGATACATCTATAGTAGTATCATAAGTATGAGATAAAGGAGGAATATACACCTTAGGAGGAAATCTTACAACTTAGATGAGACTATTCTTATATTTGATAGCAAGATCATATGCTTCAAGAAGAGTGGGATCTCCCATATATTGAAGCATGACAACAATTTCAGTCTCAATGGATTTTAAGTAAGTAGGGAACACAAAGTTAGTAAGTGGTCTCATAGGAGGAGGAAATTTAATCTAGGTCTTCTAAAACCTTTCATGGAATTCATGCATTATTTCTTTGGTTCCCCTTTTTATCATGTTGAGTTGATGTATGAGAGAGGCATGATCACTTTCATTTCCAATTCAGGGAGTCAACAACTCTCCAAACTCATCCCATGTTGTGATGAATCAACCTTATAGATTCATATAACAATTAAGATCCTTCCATTTAAGGGACATGGCAAGGAGTATAATGGAAATGTTCTCTTGAACAATATTTTGGAAACTACAAAAGTTAGAAACATCTCTAATGTGCTCACTAGGTGTGACATGACTCTCACCATTAAATGTGGGCATACCTTTCATGGCACTAGGAGAAATGGCATCATATACTTGAAGTTGAATCAGTATTTTAGTATTGAAGGTATGGAAAGCATGATGTCTAGCCATGTATTATTCTTCAAGATCTTCAATTACTTTAGCCTTTTCACTTTCTTCCTATCTAGCAAAATATACTCGTTCTTCAAAGGGTAGATTAGGCTATGGATACTAAAATTTAAGAGTAATTCTAGGTTGAATGGGTGAGTTAATGGGATTGAATGTTCTAGAAGAGGATGACCTAATGAGAACCATGAATAATGAGGGAACATTTATAACAAAAAAATGTCCTTGAACTAGATTTACCATGAAGGAGTCACCAAATGTTGAGTAACACACCAATTTGTAGCTGATGTTGTCAGGACCATCATTCACCTTGATAACTTATCTTGAAGACAATGGGTCCTACCAGGCATGACAAAACTATCATCACTAAATCTTGCACCTTAGAATAATTTGTTCAAGCTTCTTCTAGATTTGGGAAACATGGGAACATTTCTAGGTATGTGGGTGTACCTATATTGGAAAAGAGCCTATATATTTAAGGGATAGTTCCCTGAATATATCTTAAATGCTCTTATTTATTCCAATTAATCACTTATGGGGAAAATATTTAGATAATGCATGAATTTAACCTAATCTAAAGGAGGTGATACACCTAATGTTCAAAGATCTACTCTCAAGATTGAACAAATTATCACACTAGTAGACTATGAAAAGAACTAATGCAGGGTCTACAATGGTTTTCAAGCAATAATGTTTCACCTAGAGGTCAATTTGATGGACTTAGGATAGAGTAAAATGAAGGTAAGGCTTGATTTAAAGCACTTATAATTAATAATATGCTCTATACTTGAGACATCAACATTAAGACACACTAAATAACTTACAAGAAAGTTTATTAGCACTTAGATTGGACTTGGACCTACAAAGGGAAGATGATTACCAATTTTTCATATCAAATAAATAAAAAACACTAAGCACAAATTAGTAAACAATTGAAAAATGCTCTATTCATTACTGAAAAAGGTGTAGAATACAATTTTTGATAGAGTCTAGTCATATCCACCTGAGTGATGTCAAATAATAGCTCAAAGGCTATATTTATAGAAGAAAGGGCTTTTAAAGAGATATATTTTAACACTAAAAAATAATCAAATATCTCAACTCCATTTGAACCATAGTTACAACTAATTCTATAAATTATACTCACCTTTTGATTGATCTAGGTCACTTCAAGTGGTTGTATAGTTACATTAATCCCTTCTTAATGCTCCCTAACAATTACAATGGTGGGATCAAGTTATTCTGAGTTAGGTCTTAGTATTTATGTAGTTATAATCATAAGATCAATCTATTAGAGATTTGTCTTGGTGCTAACTACTCTTCACTAGTTCATCCTGACATGAAAAAGTGGAGAGAAGGGTCCTCTTCATGTAGTTGGTCCTAAGGATGAAATCATTAGGGTCTAAGTGTATGCATCTATGGTATCCTTTGATCCAACTGGATCATTCTTAAACTCATCCCCATGTTCATAGTTCCATTATAGATGGAAAACCAATCTTAGATTATTGGTTTTCCTATAGTCATTATGTCAATGTAGACCTCTAAATATATAGCCCCCTTTCTTGATCCAAATAGGTCCAAATAGACCCATTATGTTATTACAAGAACCAAGGATTCACCATGTACATAGATACTTTTAATAATAGTGAACATAGTCATAGAACAAACCTTACAAGCTATAAACAGTGGAACCAAAATTCCATATTCATCTTTAATGGCATCCCTTTATATTCGCTATACTTGACTACATGGATATGTCCACTCCCTGGCATTTGATCAAGATCTAATGGTAGAATTATGAGCTTGTAATAACTATATCTGCCTTGGTAAAAAAAATAGCCTTTGGTTTGACTTTGCTCATCAAAAATGACTTAGACCAATCAAAATTCTCTTTCTTTATTCCCATTAACCTCACAGATCCCTATTATTAGATCTTGACCTTTTATGTATCGTTGATATCTTTGGTATGAACAAACATGGTCCATTGATTTCATACCATGACAAATGTGATGATGCCACTTGTTAATCACACAATATATATCAAGATCTTATTTTTAGTCTATCAGCTTTCATACTTGTGCCACATGGTATCCTCTTGAGCTCCTTGACATTTTGACTCATCTCACACCATTGAATTAAGATGTATGATGTAGCATAGACCATTATATTTTAGTTAGACCTACCTCCTTGTAAGTCAAGCTTGTGTTGTTGGATATTTTCTTGGTTGATCTACTCAATCAGATGTTGTCCAACTTGTAGCTCTTTAAAGGGTTTTAACCTAGTGACTTATTGACTTATTTTACCTTAGTTTGAACCATTAAATCTCAAGTGTTAGTATATGAGCTCATGCAAACCATTAGATCTTGATCAACTTTAAACCTTTTGAGGACCTTTTAAACCCAAATGATTAATTTATAGATTTCAAACTTGACATTAAAATGAACATCTTATGTTATAGGTCCAAGTTTGAATGCTCATAAATTGAGATAGAAAGCTCACATAGACATAAATTTTGTAGAGTATGTCCCAGGTATAAATAATAATATGGAATTACAATATCTTAGATAATGAGGCTTTTTGAGGTGCATTTATAAAATGCACAAACAAGCCAACCAATGTGTTTTCATATGATGTGTAGGATGGCTTGACCCTTTAGATTCAACAATCTAAACTTTAAAGGCTTAGATATTGAGATAGAAGACTCATCGAGATATGAAAATTAAAAAGAATGATCTCAACACTAAGAACATTGATCATACATGTTTTTATGGTTATGTGAGGCTTTTTAAGCATATTTATAAAATTCCTAAGTGAATTGGTCTAGATTGGTTCTTCATGATGTCCTCATGATGATCTAGCTTCACAAAGCTTGTTCTTGAGCTACTGCTTGATCTTTGAATGCTTGAATGATCCCCTAAGGTATAGATAAACCTGTTCCAAGATCTAATTTCTTTGAACATTGTGAAGACTTGTAACTTCATATATGACTTTAAAATGACCTTTAAGACACCAAATGATATAAGGACTAAGCTAGACCATGACAAAAGCTAGGATGGCATATGAAATGACATCAAATTAAATACAACATACTTCATGACATTGTAAAAATCCCGTATACAAGATTCTAACTATAGAGGGTTGATCCATTTTGTCCTGTGGTAAAAATGATCAATAATAACAATACACAGTCACATTGGTCTAAAAATAGTGTATGAGAAATAAAATGCCTTATAATGAATGAAAAGGAGGACTTGAAATAAAATTTTTAAAAAAAAAGTTATATCATTATCAATTGATGAGGTTACAATGGTTAACAACACATCATGGGTTAGTATGCATGTCTATACATTTGAAAACTGTTTTAGGCAACCACACTTTCTTTTTATAAATAAAATGATAAAAAATCATTATGTAGAAAACATGTACATATATGGTTATTTCTAGTTCGAAGGATATCACTAGCATGGATGATCATGATATTAGTAAAAAATTTAGTGTGTGTTGGTACAAATGGTGTGGAAATAATGTATGGAAATAGAATTGGTCTATATGTTTGTCTACAAATAAGTATTGACCCATACATGATTTTAATACATTTCATGTCACATAAAATTAATTTGGCATACAAAATTATGAGAACATTTCAAAATGTTTCAAAATTGGAGGAGCTTATCCATGACTTACATGCATATATGAAAAGTAGTCAAAAAAGGTTTTTAGAATTCCAAAAGCTTTCAATTAGAGTGATTTATGGGATGTATTTTTCAAATATTTTGATACATGATGGATTTAAATGTATGAACCTTCCTATAGGATATTTGAATAAAATCCATCATTAATAGGGTTCATGTTTAAATATGGGATGGAAGTAGACAAGGCTAAAGGTTTGTTTTACCATTTAACAGATTTTGAAAAGTTATTCACACTATGTGGTATTCTACCAATGTTAGAAGAAATGAATTTTTTGACAAAAAATGTATAAGAGGAATCCATTTATATTATTGACTTCATATGGTTAAGGAAAAGGGTTTGCTAGTGTCTGGATAGGCTATTTAACTTGCAATAAAGTTTGAATCAATCGATATTCACAAATTGGGAAATTATAACAAATATTGATCACCCCAATAGTTATTTGAGATTCAATATTCATGCTCATATTTATTTTTTTGTTGATGGAAAGGAGATTCCACTCCATTTTTTCAAAAATAACTTTAATTAGTTGTGGGAAAACATGAAGGACTACCTGTAACATGAATTTTATTTGATAGTGTTATATATGATATAAAGATGAAATTGAGAAATATTTCACAATGTTTAGCATCAAAAATTTAGGACCATTTTAAAAGAGATGATTACTTTAAGCCATGGTAATGATGAATCTTGCATTTTGGAATGTTGTAGAAACTAAAAAAGTTACAATCAAATAATTTCAAAAATACATGCGTATTTTCATCAGTCATTTTAGTATGTCTACGAAAATAGGTGGATTTGAATTTAGGGGTATTTTACAAAAGGAATTACTGAGAAAATAGTCATTTCATTTTGAATTTATAATGATGGATCAATATATTTACTTAAGTGAGCTAAAAGAGAGTGGTGCAGTTACAAAGCTATGGAAAAAATTGTATCCTAGCACTATTTTACAAAAAAATATTAACAAATACTTTAAATCATATAAATTGGTCCAAATAATGATTTTAGGTTTTGTATAAGATGAAAGAGTGTTTAGTGCATTATCTTTCATTAAATTAAAATTTTGGAATAGATTGGATAAAAATTTAGAGACATGGTTGAGACTGTATATGTCATGTTACTCATTAGATGAATTTCTATATGAAAAATCATTTTCAATTTGGAGTTATATCACTAAAATAGGAGGACTCACCAATACAACAAAAACAAGATACTAAAAATACAATTGAGATGGGGCATATGGATGACAACTTTGACAAATAGTTTGTGAAATAAAAAATATTGTTTCAGCTACCAGATTTCTAAATATAATTGAATTTAAGAAATTCAACTCGTTCAAGTGAATTATTTCTTGTTAACTCTTCATAATTTTATTTTTATGGAATTAATTGGTTAATTAGTATGAGGAATTAAATGGGTAAAGCATTCATTTTATTAATTGATATAATAAACAACATATTATAAATATAATATTATTTATTTTGTATTTTTTTAAACGTTATTACTTGTTTGTTGAATCTATTTTATGTTGTGTAAGAGATTATATGGAAGTTTTGCTTTTAAAATTATGCACAATAATGGAGGTTTCATGATAATATTAAAGTCACTTGTTGATTTTTTATAGTTTTAAACAAATTTTGAAATGGATAAGTATAGTAACCAAGTATGTTTTATTAAATAATTAATGATAATTGTCAGGATTTTTTTAATAAAATACATATTAATGATATACTCAAAATTGTTGTTAATGAATCACTTAATTACTATTTTTATTAAGCATTACTATGATTTTTTTAAATTCAATATTAAGTGAATTATGTAACCACTTGAAATGAAAATATATATGAAAATATGAATATAAAAATTATTATCCAAACCAAAAATACATAATTAAAAATATATATTATAGATATAAAAAAATAAAATAGCTATAATCAAGAATAAAGACAATTCCTCAAACTTTTCCCATATTTACAAAATTAAATGCTTCTACCAACAATGGCTATCTCATTGTTTTGAAGGCTCTTCGGTCTTCTAACTTATTGTTTGGATTTCTATTTCTTTTAAGATCCCTAACTTGATAATATCCTTAGCAACTATATTAATATTTTCAAGGGTCACATATTCATCTTGAGCTGCATAGCTAGCTGAAAGCAAGATAGGATACACATCAACTTTCTTTTTAAATAAAATATCATAGTCCATGTCATGTTCCCTAATGATTATCTTCAAAGTATTTTTTTACTTATTCATTATTACAATCCATTCTTTGAGTGTAATAGTTGAAGCTAAACTTTTGTGCACATTATTAAGATGCATATTGAGGACAATAAATTCATTCTTCAAATATGTATACTTTGATTGCAAACAAAAAATAATTAAAATTATTTAAAATTTACAAAAATAAATTTAAAGTTCAAAGTAAAAAGTAACACTTACCACTTATTTTTCTTTTTTTGCTTTAGTAATTATTACATAGCCTTCATTTCTATTCAATTTATAGAAATAATATTGGGTCTTTGCATTTAAATTTTCCATCTTGTTTAACATTATATTCAAATTTCTATCACTAAAATTATTACTTATAATAATAGTTCTAGAAGCTACATGGTTCATCAAAACATCAGTTTTAGTTGGCTCATGCTCAACCAATGAAAATAATTGACAGTGTTGGGAGTGATTATGGAAATGGGAATTGATTTCCTAAATCATTTTTTTTGCTCGATACTCCCATTGTTTCAAATACTCAAGTTGTCTCAAAATAATATAATTAATTAATAACTTAGTATCCTCAGCCAATAAAGTATTGAGAGGAAAAAAATTAATATGATCATCATATTTGGGAATAACACCATTATCTTTGAAGGAATCTCTCCTATCCAGAGAGGGTATATTGAATGTTTGAGGAAAATACTTAGCTACATTCATCTGACCACCATATATCATTGACCATGGATTAAAAATTACATGTTTATGCCATTAAAAATTATAAGGAACTCGTCATCAAGATTTATATGTTGAAACATGTAGTTCCCATTGTAGCCTAAATACCACTAAAATAAAATGTAGGAAAATATGATGTTGTGAAATGTAAAGATCTACCACTAGGTTCAAGATACATTAAATGTTTCCCTTTCCCATGTGTTGATTGAAAACAAAAAATAATTAAAATTATTTAAAATTTACAAAAATAAATTTAAAGTTCAAAGTAAAAAGTAACACTTACCACTTGTTTTTCTTTTTTTTGCTTTAGTAATTATTATATAGCCTTCATTTCTATTCAATTTATAGAAATAATATTAGGTCTTTGCATTTAAATTTTCCATCTTGTTTAACATTATATTCAAATTTCTATCATTAAAATTATTACTTATAATAATAGTTCTAGAAGCTACATGGTTCATCAAAACATTAGTTTTAGTTGGCTCATGCTCAACCAATGAAAATAATTGACAGTGTTGGGAGCGATTATGGAAATGGGAATTGATTTCCTAAATCATTTTTTTTCTCGATACTCCCATTGCTTCAAATACTCAAGTTGTCTCAAAATAATATAATTAATTAATAACTTAGTATCCTCAGCCAATAAAGTATTGAGAGGAAAAAAATTAATATGATCATCATAGTTGGGAATAACACCATTATCTTTTAAGGAATCTCTCCTATCCAGAGAGGGTATATTGAATGTTTGAGGAAAATCCTTAGCTATATTCATCTGAACACCATATATCATTGACCATGGATTAAAAATTGCATGTTTATGCCATTAACAATTCTAAGGAACTCGTCATCAAGATCTATATGTTGAAACATGTAGTTCCCATTGTAGCCTAAATACCACTAAAATAAAATGTAGGAAAATATGATGTTGTGAAATGTAAAGATCTACCACTAGGTTCAAGATACATTAAATGTTTCCCTTTCACCTATGGTGTAGTGTACAGTGGCAATGGTGGTGGCAAAAAAATTATCTGAGTAGGAGTTGATAATGAAAATAAATTAACTCATCATGACATGCATACAAAAAAAATTAATCAACATATACCAAGTAAAATTAATATATACTTTGTTTTTGAACAAAGCCAGTAGGTTATGGGAACTAATATCTTGGTGGAATTATATGACATGAAGTTTTTGGTTCATTTGAAAATGTTAACAGTCATTATAAAGGATTAACATAATATAATTATAAAATTGTAATTTTTTGTTGATGAAATGAAAAATAATGAATGAAATTATGAAAAGACATACCAATAACATGACACTAATCATGATCATGTGATTATGAGAGAGAATCAATTAAAATCCTCATGCATTTTTTAATTAGTGGTGGAATAAGAGATAATTCTAACTCATTTGTTTTAACAAAGGCCTTAAGTGGTTGACAACCCTTTATTGTTGCTTTCCTTTGAGCAATTTATTGATCTAATTTATTTTTTAACATAAATAAAATATTTGTTGAATTTGATATGTCATATAATAATTTTAAATAACTATAGTATAATAGTGCATTATAAATTTACCTCTTGGTCAGTTATGGAGAGTGCCTTGACACCCATTTTTTCATGAATAATAGTAGGAATATTTGTGCCTTGCAACTGGTAAAATGCCTCATGGTACAGTGTAAGAATGAATTTTCTACAAGAAAATAAATTATTTTCATTTTAAAAAGACAATCAAATCATCCTTAATTCTAATGGAAACATGGGTGCACCAATCAAATTATTCTCCACTGAGTGTATGTAGGATATACACAATAAACAAAAATGTATGTCTAATGATGTTCCCTATAGAATTAATATGGCTTGGAAAATTTCAATCATGCCAAGCAGAAAAGGTTTTGTAACACATTCAGTTGTATCGCCATTTTGTTTTTAATGTGGGTAGATATAAATAGAAAAACATACTACTATTATTAACTAAATTTGAATTCTAATCAAATGAGGTCAACCCCTACTATTTAAATTTTTATAAAAGGTTCTATAGGTCCTATAAGGGTGTCATTGTTGGTTTATTATCATACTTGGCCTTGTCTAAGCTCACCCTCCTTGAAATGGCCTAGCCAAACAAAGTCAAACTTGGTCAAACCTTAGTCAGATTTGGTCAAAGGTATTTCTATGTCTTATTTTTCCTAATATGGAATTTATCATGCTTAAAATGTTTTATAAGTCATAAATTGGTCATTAGTTATATCTCATGTGTAAAAAAGGGTCTTTTGGCCACTTTCTAGCCCATTTATTGACTTATACAAAATTTTAGAAGGGAAAATTTGTCACCAAGGTGGATGATAACGTGGAAAGGTCATAATATTGTCAATATTAGTCATATGGCAGCTAGAGGTCAGTTACAATTAAAAAAATGGGATTTTTCCCTTGTTTTTAGGCCCTTTTGGGCACTTGTATGGCCTCCATGATCTGATATTTAGCTAAAAACATGGTGGGGTGTCTCTTCACCTCTCCACACCAATTTCCACATTTTAAATTCAATGATAATGCAAAAATATGTATCAAAAACTCATTTTTCTTCCTTTTAGTCTTGGCATGCAAAGGAAGGTCAAATTGAAGTGCTCACTATGGGTCGTACAGTTTGAGTTGGAGGAAATGATCTTGGGGGTGGATAGTGATCTAAGTCTAATTCACATCTATAACAATAAGTTTTAATTTGGTGCCTCTTCCTTTATTAATGATTGTTAACACTCCAAGTAGCTTTTATGCCTATTAAACCATGAAGGGGTCTCTTTTTGAATCTAATTAACTTTTCTTACTTTAGATTGATGGAATGGTTTGTTTTAGGTGATTCCACATGTTTTTAAAGATATTATTATTCTTTTGGTGTTTTAAGTTTTAAATACTTGGAAAAGCCTCTTTTAGGCTTGTACATGTTTGCAAATGCCTAGTTTGCTTTTCCAGTTAGCTTAGTTGCTTTGAAAATGATTTCTCCACATTAGAACAAGGGATTTGGTGATTTTTTTATGATGATCCTAATTTTGGTTAAATATGAAAGGGTGGAAAAGTGTTTTTTTGGTATTGGAAGGCCTTTCCTTGCTTTTTTCTTGCTCTCTCATGTTTTCCTTGCATACAATAGTTAAAGTTTCACTTACAAGAGCTTGCTAAACTCATCTTACTTTAAAGAAAATTTGGTGAGGTTTTTAACTCATTGGAAAAAATTTAATGGAATTTGATGATCAAAGAAGAGACCCTAAGGCCTAAACTATGCACAATTATTCATTTCTTTCTTGTTCACTGCTTAGCTTGTTACAGTCACCTTGCACTTGAGCTCTAAGAGGTTTGTATAGAGCATGAATGGTGAAAAACATGGTGGGATAATTTTTTAGCTTTAACATCCCCTAATAGTCATGATTTTCATGACATGAAGACCTAGGATGGTATATGGTCAAGTCTTCACTTCAAGAAAGGTTACCTCCATTTTGGGTTCTCAGTCCCCAAGTGTAGAAACTAGAGATCTTATAGATTTTTTGGATTAATATTTGACATGGTAGAGGAGGCTCCCATAAATTTTATTGATTTGGAATTGTATCCCTATTCACCTAGTCTAACTTTTCCAAATTTGAGAGCCAAAGAGTAAGGATAAGATGGATTTTGAATCTTCCAAAAGTTGTTAAAACTCATAAATTATGGTAGTGATGTCTACAGGAGTTTGAAGGAGATTTTCAAACTGCACTACATATGAGAGTCTTAGACCTCCAAGTTGATGAAAATTTTTCAAGGGTCCTAAAAAATATTCTTGAGCACTTAGGTGATGGAGAAGGAGGATATTGCATGAAATGACCCTTTTAGGCCATCCCCTATCTCTACATAAGGCAGAGAGGCAATGAGGATAATGCTTTCATGAATGACACAAAATATGGTGTCATGACTCCTAAATAAGAATATAAGTATAAGTGTGAGTCCTAAAAGGATAAATTCAAGATTAAAAAAACCCTAGATACTCCTAACATGCTCCAAGTGACCCTCAACTAACCTACAGGCTTGGGAACATGTGCCTATGGCCAAGGATGAGGAATTGGTGGCAATCAAGGTGAAAAGTGTCTTTTGAGATCAAATGGGGAATGTAGTTGAGTCATATGAAGATAATGTGATGATATCAAGATAAAAAAATACATTATAAACAATTTTTTAATCTTTAATGCCTATAGCCCTAGAAATAGGCATCTATAGTCATAACCCTGAGTTTGATCTCAGTCAAGAACTAAGAGGTCTTTTGAGGTCAAATAGTGCATTAAAATGGGTGAGATTAATATGGTATAATTATAATAGGATAAATACTAGGTTTTTTACACACCTTTTGAGGCTAAATACATCCATGAGAGCTTACATATAATGTAGAGCGTGTCTCATTCAAGTTGCAAGCAGTGATAAGAATGAAAGGTGAAAATGATCTTTGGAGCTAAAATGGAGCATGAAAATGAGGTATTATGATGGAAGTATGATGTTATGAAGATAAAAAAAGACCTTAAACACCTTTTTTATGTCAGATGTCATCCATGAAATCCCACAAGCCTAAAAAATTATGTCTTAGTCTATACAGGTAGTATAGTGAAACAATACATGAGATGGGGCTAGAGAAGCATGGGACAAGGGGTTTGAATGGAAAACTAACTATAATTGGTTGAAATATGTTTTGCATGTAAAAAATATTCATTAAATACTCAAATAAAACCAAAAATAATCAATGAGGCTTACAAACACATTCCAAACCCTGCCTACCCTCAAACTATGCTTTTCCCAAAAGTTTGCCTTACAAATTTGTTGAGTTGGAGAACCAAATGGAGGAGTTAAGAGATAAATTTTATTATATAGTAACCTTAATACCAATATAATATTATTCATTAATATTATTTGGTGATATAATAGGCCTAATACCCTCTATTTTGTCTCAAAGGTCGGTCATTCCTTGCATGCATGAGAGTGGTAGTTTTTGGGAAAAGTGAATAATGGAGGGTTTATACTCAATTTGATCAGTAAAGGAGGTTTATAAATATTGGTAACACATATAGGAACATTAGAAACCATCCTATAGTTTTTTAATACCAAGGAGATGGTTTGGACAAGACGGTCTGTAGGTAGACCTAGTAAGAAAGCATGTAAACCCAACCTCAAATGAAAGGTCACTTCAAGTTATAACTATCTCCAACCACTCTAATGTTTTTTATGATTAATAGGGTGTAAAATATTATGGTTTAATTCTGAATTAATTCATTTAAAGTGAAAACTATCATCTTTTGGTTCACAAAGTACAAACAAGCATGTTGGCAAGGCATAGCTCTTGTCCCAAAATAGGAGTCATTCACATTTTTGGATCTTGGTGAGATAAAAAAAAATGATTTTAACAAGTTTATAGGTCATATAAATAGGTTAATAAACCTTTTTTTGGAAATTAAACTCCATAAGAAGCCATCTCTAGATCCAGACCTACTGAACCCCTCATATGAAGCATGAAAATAACTAAAAGGTCAACTTCCATCATTCATATCTTTCATGAATGATTGAATGGTACATTAATCCATTTGGATAAGTTATAGGTGGTTATTAAGAGGACACAAATGGAATTATTCTATGGTTTAAATGTTTGACCTTTATGAACAAACGTTAAGAGTCCAAGTCACTCAAAACCTTTGCAAAACCCTTATAAATACCTCATTAGAGAAAGGAAGAAAATGAGGTATCCAAATTCCAAGGTAATGGACATGAAACCACTTCGAGGTTTTATATGACTCTCAGGGGATCCTACACATGTGATTTTATTGTATGGAACTATATGGATTAGAGGAAAATAGGTCTTGTTTTAACCATTTTGAGTCATGTGCAAGCTACATGAGGAGTTAGGAGATGAAACAAATTTTGGGAGGAATATTTACACTTGATATAACTCCAATAATTTACCTAATCTCATGAATCATCCTCTAAGTTCCCCAAATAGGTCCTCACTTTTATCCAATCTAATGAGCCAACTAGTGAACACTTGGGAAAAGTGGTGAAAAGAAATTAGGGAAGCCTTTTAAAGGTTTTTTTATTGAAAATAATGATATCAGAACATTTTAAAAGTGTCATGCCCTATTTTTAATGTATTAGTTTGTAGTTTTTAGGAGTTTTGAATGTCAAGTGGAGAAGGTGCATGGAAACGAGCCATTTTTAGACTGTTAGGAATGATTTTATATGTCCACAAGAATAGGGATGGTCAGGGATCAATCCAATGCATATGGGGAATTTTTTGTAACCACTATTTCTTATAAAAACCATTATACCTGACCATATGTTGGTATAAAGTAATTTTTATAAGTTAAATCATGAGGGTAGTTTCTTATGCCAAAATTGTAAGTTTTGTGCCATTTTTCACTATCCTTATGACTTGTTTTGGATAAGTATACCTATATGACATGGAATATATCACCTCAACTCTCTTTCATATGTAATAATAATTTATTCTCTCAAATGGACACATTTCCAAGTGACTCTTAGACTTATCTTCTCTCTATCTTCCTATTTCTTCTATAAATTATGGGATTTGGCATTGTAATGGATAACTCCACTTGGGTATGGTGAAGCCATATATTTTTTTTCCTTGAATCAATAAATACAAATGTTTTACCTCATTAAAATATTGCATTAAGTGTACATGAATGGCACTATTCTTGTGCAAGTGTAACTTCCATTTACCTTCACATGTTGATTCTATTTTTAACTAGTGTATTGTGATTCCTTCTTTTAGGTCAGCAAGAAGTGTCAAGTGATGTTACAGGTGTAATTGAGTAGTCTATATAATAGAGTATCTTATAATACCTATTACGTATTCTTCCTAGCCTAGGCTAGCCCCAAGAACCCATGTTGAAGCATTGATTTGAGAGAGAGAGTTGATGTTGAGTGAAGTGTATATGAAGCTTGTTCTTAGTTTCAAGTGCATGTCAAAGAGTGTGAGTAGAGTCAACATTTGGTGCATTAACTCTAGTATAATATGTTTAATTTTCATGTTATTATTAACCCTTTTAAACCCCCCAAGTTATTATTAGTAGGAATATGAGATTAAATGATTCATCAAGGGGAGCTAACCCCTAATCTAGAGATCCTCTTAATAAGGATACCCATAGACCTAAGGTGGTTCCATTGTTTCACTTTAATGAGGATACTATTGTCCCATATCCTCATTAGGTGAAATTTTAAGTTAAAAAAATTAATAATAATAAATAATCTTAAAAATCTTTAATAAATTTTGAAAGCATTATTCACATTAGTTTCATCTAGCTAGAAGGCATAGTGGGATTCCATGTATTGTTTGTCTATATCTATTACTATGGTCTTTGTATTGATAGGGTTGATGTTATTATGAGAAGCCTTATCAATATATGGATGTCCTCAAGTATAATTACAAAGTAAAAAATAATGACTCTAGATAGTGATATTGAATCTCAGTGATAATGTGTTGAAATATGATAATGGATGAGTAGTAAAGTGATTATCTGTATCATACTATGGCATGTGAAAATCACATTGAAATTTCATTTGTCGATCCATTCTAAATATGTTTCTTCTCACTAAAGAATCTTTAGGATTAGGGTGCACATTACATTATTGAAATATTTTTTTCCTTCTCTAGAGGTTCTTGGGGTAGTAGACATTATTATGTTAGTGAGTAGGCACATATAGGAGGTTTTGTGGAAGATATATATTTCAAGGTATAGTTGTCATGGAGAGGCAAAATGCAAAAACCATGTGATAAATGAGGGCTGAGGCTCTTATTTATAGTCAAACTTGGTCATGTTGAAAGTAGTGGTAATTAATATGGGTAGGTAGAGGCATTCAATGTGGTAGGTTAGCACAAATGAGCATCTGATAAATCATCTAGATGATCATCTAAATATTCATGCTAGACAACTATCTGGAGTATTTAAACAATCATCTAGAGTGTTCAGATGATCGTCTATAATGTCAAGATGATAATATGAAATTATCATTTGTTTTCCTATTAATAGTCACCTAATCTTTCCATGCATTCATTTATTTTATATAGACAGTCATCTTCACATTTTTGGTTGAACATCTAAAAAAAGGTCCAATCACAAATGTACCACAAAAAACATACAACAACTTTCACATTAGTTTTGCCTTAATGATTATTCACCTTTTTGCCTGATTTACCATAACTCCAAAATGGATTCACCCTAGCATACCCATGTTTTTCATAGTATATCCTAATAAATTTTTTGTTAAACTCATCTTCCCTTTTCCCTCTAAATATATAGGTTTATCATTAGACATAGATTTTGTATATGCTCTTTGTAGTTTTGTGCATTGGTCTTAAACCAAATGCACTTAAATTATAAGGAAGCCAACCTTTTCCAAAGGTTTTTCCCAAATAGTACAAGAACCCCTAACCTTGGGGGATGATCCCATTATTATATTTAAGTATAAAACCACTCTTAGTCATTGATATCCTAGGCGATCAACATAGAAGCATTATACAATTATGCATGTAAGAGTTGTTCTTGAATAGGTGCACATTTTGAGTGATAAAAATTTATGGTACACCTAATGGGACTATTTTTAGAGGTTAAACTAAGATTTTAGTGTGATTATTAGTGTTTATTGTGTTGAAGTCATTTTTTAATCACCTAAAAACTCCATTTCATCTCAAGTTTATGCAAACTAACCCCATGTGTTTTACCAAAGGGAGGTTTGACCCTTATTATTATTATTATGGATACTCAAAAATTCCATGCATTCACCCCTTTAAATGGAGGCATCCCATTATCCCTAGACCAATATGATTATGTTCTAATCTTCAATTTTAATATCCTTCTATTCTTCATGGGTGAAGATGAGACCACCACCATTAAGCACATCAAAGATATAGCCCATGTATGTGCAGTTCATTATGAGGTTGAAGATAATGTGTTTATTGTACTTCTTGATTCATCATTCAAAGGGAGAGGTCTATGGTGGTATAGATGTTTGATACTAGGCTCCATTCATAGTTGGGATGAGCTTAGTGAGTAACTTTGCATGACATTTGTAGATAGAAGTGACCATCTATCCCTCATCAAGTAGCTCACCACCATTAAGCAAGCACCCCATAAAAATTTAATAGGTTTCAATACGAGATTTTATATAACCTAGGACTAGATGTCTCTATTGGTTAATCCCTATATGGATTTGGCATATTTATACTTCTTAATGGTGTTTTACTTCAATCTTACAATCACGATCCAGATAATGGGAAGAGCCGCCTTGCTTGATGCTTGTGAGATCAACATCAAGGTAGAGAATTATTTTATTTGAGTAGGTAAGTTTATGCATAGGTTCCCCTTACATTTACTTATTGTGACCACACCTACTCAACCCATTTTCATGTCTCTTCCACTCTTAATCATCCAACCAACTTCTATTTTTCCTTTAGAGGAGTTATATGAGGTCAAGTACCTCATGCATAGCTTTAGGAATGAGGTGGTAACTCTTAAGAATCAGATTTCATATATATCTAATTATATCATCCCTTCAATCAACCCTTTTAATATGGTGTGCATGACTAACCTTAGTTCACATGTACTAGGCACCCAAATGTACCAACTTTCAACTCTACCAGTGCCTATAAAATTATTTCCCCTAAATAGAGTGACATGGTTCAATGCAAAACATTTCAAGGCAAGTGTCAATTGGAACACACCATCATGTAGATAAAATCATATGATAAATCACAATAATGAATGTAAGGTGATCCCCTATTCTTGAATTGGAAAGATTTAGACTTTGGAAGCATGTATTTAATCATAGGCATAGTGCTAGAAGTCTATTGCATGTATGATGAAGACACCCTTATGCCAAATTTCATGAAGCCAAAGGAAGAAGTGTAGAATTATTCCATATTATAATGGTAATAAAAAAATTGATGCAATATATTTAAGCAAGGAGGAAGCAAAGGTGTGTGATGATTGTAAACATGATAATGAATCAGCCCTGCCAAGCCTTTTAGAGATCCAAAGAGATAAATATTTATGGTAGTAATAATTTGAGCTCATTGAAGAGTCTGAATCACCCACTAGACTAACAATTTTTATGGGTAGGGACACTAATGGGGTTATGGAAGATGTAACTTATGTTAACATTTTTAGGGATACTCAAGTGAAGGTAGGGAAGCCCATTGAATTAAAGAGTATCTCAGCCACCTCAAGCAAGCTATCAGAGTTGCAAGGAGATTATAATGAGTAAGTCATGAAACTAAGTGCTCATAATATGTTGAAAAGATCCCATCTACTTGGTAGATATCTTAGGCCTAAGTGAGAAACTATATGACTGACATCCATTCTCACATCTCAATGATAAAATATTTGAATAGGTGTTTTTTCACATGGACATCCCTTTGAAACTAACTAAAAGAGCACAACACTACCCAAAGGGACAAATCTTTACTTTCTTATGTCTTTCACTTGATAATATGCTTGCACACATTAGGTAGATCTAAATACCCACATTATAAACTTATATATATTAGAATAGATTATTTCATATTTTATTTCCCTAAGTACCTGCATTCACATGTATAGTCATATGATATCTTGTTTTTCCTTTTCCCTAAGTGTTCTCACACATTTTTATTCTTTGTTTCCCTATTTTTACTATGAAGAAGGTATTATTTCCTTAGTCTATTCAATGGTAGGCCCAATATTTACCATGGAAGGAATAACACAAGAACACATAGTGTGAAGGTAAGACATGGTTATAACACATATGAAACTAAAACATAATTCTTACACATGATAGAATTGTACTTCAACATAGGAAAATATTTAGGATTCAATGACTCTATGCCCAATAAATTTATTTAAATGATATTATGTTCCTACTTATCAACAAAGCATCCCATAGAGGTCACTAAAAGTGTTGACCCTTCAGGTCACCCTAGCATGCACAAAGCTCATAGGGCCCTACATAGAATATGTTCATGTTTACATCATGTCAGGCCCCTTAGAAGTAAGCTTGCACATATATATCACCCATAAGTGATTGAAGTTGGTAATCAGTGAAAATATGCACATAAGTCAAGTATTTATTTACACCTATGAACATAGCCTTATTATGTACCTTGAATAAATATTTTTGCACCCTTATATAAAACATGAGACTATAGGCATGCATAGGTCATGTACACAAGGTCTTAGGACTTTAGATAGTGTGTATGATGAAGTGTGAAATGTACAATCTCTAATTGTGTGTGTACATGCAATATCCTCATTCTTCCTACATTCTGCTCTTTGGAGGACTTCTTATGTACAAATGATAGACTTCATTTCCTAACCATAAAAATTGCATCTGTAACTTCATGATTCATAGGCTATGATATATTCCACACATTGCTCTCTTTATAGGCCAATATAAACTCTATATATAAGGTGTATACCTAGGAAAACAACCAAAGGAGACTACATGTAGGAGGTATTAAGGCCTTGTGTATTTTTGTAGAGAAATTAACCTTCAAACTATTTCATTCATTTGTACTATCCCAACATCTCTATGCAGCCAATCTTCTTCATGCACCCATTTATGTAGGACGAATCCAAGTATCAAGTCATGCACAAGTCAAATGCTAAGTAAGCACCCCACATATATGCAAGAATTCAGAGTGCCTAAGATAAGCAAGCACACACTACACACAAGAGTGATAGAGTAAAAAAATTATGAAAGGCATCCACCTTCCTCTTGTGTATACTCTTTATGTGCATCTTTTAAAGAACACAACAAATCCTAAATCATGTATGGCCTAGTGTGCATACAATTAATTAAGAGATATGGACTCAAAACTCAATCACATGCATAAACATGAAATGAAAAAATCTAAGAGAATATGGAGTAACATCCACATCAATGGATAAATCTAGGTGGATTGGTAAATGCTGTTTATAAACAAAGGTGGTGGTTGGGTCCAACTAGGCATCAACCAAATCTGATTTAGAAAATATTAAATGCAAATGAAACTATCAAAATTCATAGAGCGTATTTACACATCTCTTCTAATAACATAAATATGCTCCTAGACTTGATGAGCATGTAGATCTAAAAATATCCTTCAATCTACTTTAATATTTGAATTTTTAATATGGATTGAATTAGCATGTTTCACAGCAATTATTGAATTTAGTTTTGGTACTTTTAATCAAATTAGAGTTATGGGAACTAACCTATAAATTCAAGTTTCCTATCTACCATATCAAGTGGTGAATTAGTCACATAGGGTCTTTCCAAACTCTATAAAATATTTGATCTTTATTATAAATGAATCCCTCTCCTTGGTATAATAAAGACTAGCCATTAAAGTTTGTAATATTACCTTAGGACTTGGATAATGAGAGCTAAAGCATCTTTCTTTCATGTTTTATGTTTTGTGTATAATAAAGTTTATTGATCTTTGTGTGTGGATGTTCATCCCTCTCATTTCCATCTTACCTTTGTGCCTCTACATAGAGTCAAGATCCTTTAAAGGTTGTATGATGTGTATAAATGGGTCTACATAGCCATTATCTATAGACCATTGTCATTCCTCTCAATGATGGATTATGTTTCCATACCTCTATGTTAAACACTTATGTAGTGGATGATCGATTTTAGGACCATGTGTTTTATTTACTTAGTTTTTTTGTGTCATCAAGTGGGTGAGGTGCTTGTTCTATTCTTAATACATCACCACATTTCCATTTTAGCAACTCCTCTTCCCTTTTCATCAAAATATTTAGGTTTAGCATTAGTCATATATTTTATTTATAATCTTTGTAGGTTTATGCATGAGTCCTAAACTAGGTGCACTTAGATTCAAAGGAAGTTAGGCTTCTCTATAGATTCTTCCCAAGGAGCACAAGAGTCCCACACCTTGGGGAATGATCTCATTATTATATCAAATCCTAAAATCACTCTTGAGCACTGAGATCTTAGGAACTTGGTGTGGAAGCACTACATAGTTATGCATGTGAGAGTCATTCTTGCATATCTACACATTTAGAGTGATATAAATAACCTTGTAGGACTGTTTTTATATTTTTCAAATGTAGTATCACTTTATCCACAAGTTGTTTTATTTTATATTTCAATGTGTAGATTATTATTACAAGAGGTGTTAGTTTATTTTTTATCTTATTCAAAACAACAAAGTGAATAAACACACCACCTCAGGCATAATCCCTCGAATCGAGTAGGACATTGAAGTAAACAAAGAATAGAAAACATAACCAGAATGATTATACCTTCCTCATGGATGCTCCTTATAAACCTGATTTAGGTTTGGTTGTGCCCATATTATAGAGATAGAAGTATTTTAAAATGTCTTAAGTGAATTCTAGAAACATCTCTCCTTTTTTACAAGTGTTTTGTTTGAATCAAGTGAAGAATTGTTAAATATTTTCAATAGATTTCTTAGATTTTCTTTGCACAAAAATTATTGTTTTTCCTAGAGGGGTCAACCTATATTTATATATGATCATATTGATTATAGAGGTTGGATCAAGGATGAGATGTGTGGCTATAATCCAATTCAATTTGGAGTGATTAACACCATAAATATTTTGGAAAGAGGTTATATTAATGAGGCATGGATTCCAAAATTTGAATTTATGTCAATATTGCTTGCATTCATGATAGTTCTTGACAAATTTATGGATGAGGAAATGATGATGTCATAAATTTTGATATTTTTTGAATTTTGTATTTAAAAAATTAGAAATATAGCTAATTATTATGGATTTTACACTTAACCATTTGATTTGATTTAACTAGCTAATTAATCATGATTAGCCTTTATGTAATATCGAGAGTTGAATAATTGCTCCATTTAATTTGTCAAACATATTACTTATAAAATAATAATTTGGCTCAAAGTGAAAGATGAAGCTAATAATTTGTTATGGTGCATTACCCCAATCTTGGATGGCCTAATGTATTTAAAAAGATGCATGTAATGTGTACAAATGAATTAGGGTATTTCCATGATTTAGGCTTGATCCACATGTTATTGCAATAAATTCTTCATATTGTAATTTTGACACAAAGGTGATGTGAATTAAGAGTCTACATTTTGATCCTATTTGAAAGGGAATACTGAGACACTAAATGAAGAAAAAAAAAATCAAAGAATGAAAAATTACTTAAAATTATTGAAGAATGATGTGACTTGGTTTTGTTGAATTTTATGAAAATGATTTCACATTGATGCCCCAAATGTTGTTTGGGATACCCAAGATGCACCCTCAAGGGATTAATTGAAAAATAATTTGAGAAACAATCCCTTTAATATAATAATATAAGACACTCTCAACCAAAGAGGCTGACAAGTAGAGTAATTAGAAAAAAAATGAAGGTAAAATAGATCACAGAGCCATATTCAAGCCTATAGGGAAGAAAATGAATGCCACAGTATCCTAGGGAGACATAAAAATTTGAATTTGGAGCTATATATTTACCCCTGGGGGGTAAAAATGAGTCATTTTCAACCTCCCCTATCAATAACTTGGATTTGGATTTGGATGAAAGAATTGGGAATGAGATGACATGTATTTCACACCAAAGGCATCTTGGTGAGCGAGTGCAAGAGTATCAATGACCAATAGGTAATGACGCATCAATATGTACCTTTATTTATTATTAAAATTAGAATTTAATTCATTCATTACACCTTATAAAAAGGATGTTAAGAAATATCATTGTTCTTAAAATGATGATATCATGATTTTAAATGGTGATATCACCAATAAATCAGTAATATCATAAAAAATAACATGGTATCACATGAATTTTGATGATATCACCAAAAAAGGTTTAAAATGCCATAATGGTAATAACACCCAATCAAATAAAAATTCTAAAATGGTGTGAACAAGATAGAAATGGTGAGATCACCTTGTTCAATGGGGATATCACCTTGATAAATGACTAGATCACCAAAATGCCAAAGAGGCTTGAAAATGGTGATAACAATCCATCAAATGGAAATATCACTAAGATAAGTAGCCATAACATCTTGTTAAACAATGAGATTTCTAAATAGATAAAATATAGGGGAAAATTGATAATTCCATCTCAAGTGATGGGATCACCCAAAGAAACAATGAGAACACCTATTAAATGACAAGATCACCAAAATGGACAAAAATGCCTACATGGTTATTTTACTTTATTTTTTTATTTTTATTTATTTGAAAGAGAAAGAGATAAAATTAAAAAAAAGGGTAGTGGTTATGAGAACCTATTTTTTAATGCACTCATTGAAGTCTATACTTATGAATAACTCCTCTTTAGATTGGGAGGATTACATACAAATAAGGAAACACTAAGAAAACTTTTTTGTTAGACAAGTAGTTAGGTGGATTGCTTAGTGTGAGCTAGATCCTAGAAGTGTGAACTTCCTAGGAGGCTGTCAATCCACCTGATTTAAACACTTAATTTGGAAAATAAATTATAATATACTTGCATTAAATAATATAAAAAAATGAAATTAAATACAAGAAAGATAAATTCTTTGCTAAAAAGATGACTAAAATAAAGTAATAGTTTGATTACTACTAACACTAAAAATTGGCCAAATTAAAGGTTTTGGTTTTGGTTTAGCAATGTGATAAGTGATTGAGAAAAGGTGGTTTGGTTGTCTGGTTGGTAAATGGTTGAGATGGTAAAAGGTAAATGGATGAATGGTTAAGAAGGTGAGAAGGTAAGTAGTTAAGATGGTAAGAAAATAAGGGGATAAAGAAGGTAAATATGGCAAAGGTGTAAGTGGTCAAAAGGGTGAAGATGGAAAAGGGGTGAAATAATAAATATTGTAAGGATAGAAAATGGTAAAATGAGTAAGTGGGGATAAATAAACTAAAAGGCCAAGGGGATAATAAATTGAAATGAAATAAATTAACAAGGTTACCTTTGAGATGGTTGATGATGGAATCCTATAGCAATTCCAACAAAGCCTCGATTCTTTGTACTCTATTTCTCCAAGGTGTGGATGACCTCATTCAAAATTGGATGACCTACAAGATGAATGCGTACAAAAAAAACTAACTTAACCCATTTGTGAAGGGGGAGGGTCTTATTTTCAACATTTGATGTTAAGAAACATGCCAAAAGAAGGCAATAGTGAAATATGGCACCATTTTCCAAGTGGGTTAATAAATGAGTCATGGGATAAGGGTAGTGGGATTATCACTTGGTTAATGTGTCTCCCATTTGGGTTGGTGTGTCTCCCACCTTACATATATGGTCAAAACTAGTGGAGATAATGCCCATGGACCCAAATGAGTCCAAGAGAATTTTGACCTTACTTTCTTATATTACCCCAAGCACTTAATAAGGAACCCCACAAAATGTGGCACCATTTTCCATATGTTTTGGTAAGTGAGTCATGAGATAAGGGTGGTGGGATTCCCACTTAGCTAATGGATCTCCCACTTGGTTGGTTTTTCTCCCACCTTGCTAAATAGTTTAAAATGGGTGGAGATAATGTCCATTTGTAATTTTTAAAGCACTTAACGAGTATAACACCACTTTTAAGGCCATTTTCATGTATGGGGACAAAAATAAATGTTTTATGATGGCCCCATGAGGATAGATTCACCACACTTTGAAGAGGGACCCTTGTGATGCTTAATGATGTCATTAGGCACCTTGGATGAGGGTCCCAAGTAGAGTATGATGTACCACTTCAAGCCACCTCATTTTCAATCCATGTCACTTGCCATATCATCATTGAGTCACCTTACCATGTCACATGCCATGTCACCATAAATAGTGATAGTGGGTCCCATAGTGAATAGTGATTTTAAATAGTGACTTGGAATAGTGATTTCAAATAGTGCTTTTAGTACTTTTGAATAGTGATTCATAATACTGACTTGGTTAGGTTAAAGGGGATAGTTTAAGGGTTAATAAGGGTTAGGTAGGACCTAGGGTAGGCCCAAGGTATTCAAAAATCTAGAACTACAAGTGTGCAATTTTGTAGTGTCTATATTTTACCCATTTTTATTATGCAACTTTGAATTAATACACTACAAAAAAAATGGATCACTTGGTCTAAGGTCAAGATTCCTCAAGTATGGGAAGAGTTGTTCCCCCTAAATATATGAGGTGATGAGGGAAATCAAAATCAGGTGTGGGTTTGATAAGCGATTGATGGTGAGTCACTAGGTGGTGAAAAAAAAGAGTGGGCAGTTGAAACGTAAATATGTGCACAAAATGTGACTAAGTGTAATAGCCAATATCACACACAAATTAAAGTTACCAATGTTGGTAAAAATAAGGTTCCAATATAAAGGACAAGGGACCAATGTACTATGTGACTATAGCTACAGCTAGGTACACCTATTAGTTTCATAGATAAAGTCAGTGTTTTCATGGGCATTCGAGTTTAAAAGTGATCCTTTAAAAAATACAAATGGTCTAGTCATAAAAGGGTGGTTTAAAGTTTAATTTTAAACATGAAAAAGTTGGTTGGTGTGGTCAAAAGGACTAAAGCAATATAATTGCAAAATATGCAAATAATTTGGGTAAAAAATGGCCAACATCAAGGTGGATGTGGGCTAATATTTGGTTGATGTTGGTTGGTTGGAGGAGGTCATTTGTAAGGGTTCAGGTAGGGGGTGGTCAAGCTGACTCCATATTCACTAGGAAAGTATACCCTACCTACATATTTTTGTGGATGTGATATCCAACAAAAACTTCAAGCCAAATGTAGTTTTATAGGGTGTGGTTAAAAAGGACAAAGGCAAGGTCATTGTAAAATATTTGATAGTTCAAGTTAAAATGGTGAATGTTGAGATAGACATAGTCTAAAGGTTGGTTGGTTGGAAAAATAAAATAAGTCAATATAATAATCCCACATACATGGGGATTAGATATAATAAATAGACAAGAGATGATAAATAAGAACTAAACACAAAACCAAACACCACAAAATACCTTAGATAGAACAAAGGAAATGTTCCTTCATGAGGAAGTGATGGCTTCTAAAATTATGTGATGGTGCAAGCAAATTAGTAGTAGCTAGTGCTATGAGCCATGTTTTAGAATAAGGGCATTTATCAAAATCTATGTAGTCATTATGGCAAAATACCATCATCGTTACAAGCCAAGTTTTAAGGGTAGTAGTGAAGTGATGACCTACAAAGAATTTATTTGATGGATAAGTAGATTCTATGAGGTATAAAATTAGCAATGTGGTGAGAAATAAAGGATATACCATGCCTTACTCGAGAGATTTGTATATAGTATGGGCAAAAGGTGTCCATGTATGCATCCTATATCCTAATACCTTGGAACTAATGACTTTGGGTTCCACTCAGAAGAGGCCCTCCTAGCAGGGAGATACATGGTCCAACATATTGGTTATACAGCTAGATAAGATGACCATTCACCTATTATGGATGATTTTTTAGGTGGCATAAAATAAAATACTGCCATTCTTGAGAAGCATTATTTTGAGACATGAAATAATTAGATTATAGGAACAAGTATTTGGGAGCTATGACCACCAAAAATAGTGATAGTTTTGAAGGTGTGACCATTACAGTGGCCCATGGCTAGAAGCCAATTTATTTCAACTAGGGCAAAGGTAAAAATGATGCAAGTAAACACCAGGCCCATAAGGACCATGATAAATTGAAATAAGTAAAGACATATGATTCTCACCTTATGGGGAAGAATGCCAAAGAGGAGAATAGAATATGCTCCCTAGTAGCTATTAATATAGGAAATATTACTGAGGCTAGCTCAACAAGTAATTAATAAGGAGGATGTCTTGACACAAATCTAGAGTCACCAGATAATTAGTGTAATACCTAAGTAGTAAATCTATGTATGTATGTGCTTTAGGCAATATGTGTGTAACCTGATGACTTTGTATGTGTCATGCAACACCTCACACCCTAAATAAAATATTGCATAGTTTGATGTTATTATGCTTATGGTTATGCATATAGTCATGATAATGGTTATAATCTCACTTAAGGTAAATCATACGAGGTAAGGTAACAAATAACATTGGATGGTAAAGTGAAGAATATAATCAAGAGACAAATGTTGCAATGAACATATCAACTAAACACATTAGGATAAGAAGAGGGAACACTATTGTTTCTTTGATAAGGACTAAAAACAGACCCAAAGTGAGATTTTATTAATGAACACAAGCCCTACAAATGCAGTGCATGAGCATGCTTTGAAGGATAAAAAAAGGTGTTTTGATCACACTATGTCAAGTAAGCTCAAAATTTGTAGAGGGTTGAAAGGGTAAATATGTTAGGGATAGGGTGAAATGATTAGTTTGAGAGGGACAAAAGGAAGACACATGTTCAATAGACAAAAACATTGAAAGAATAAATGGTTGCCTTGAAGTGGTGAACCTGATAATATTTCATGCATTAAAGTAAGAGAAAGGAGGATAGAAGGAAATATTCATGGATACATAGGTTTAAGAAATACAAATTAGTGAGTTCACTCTAATGAGTGAGAAGCTGGAGGTGGAATGGGAGAAAATAAAAGAGATCCAACAAAGGACAATGTGAAGGTGGACTAGGATATGGATGAAGTAGGAGTGATAGGACAATGAGGTTACAGATAAAGATGAATTTTGATAAGGATGGAAGAATCCAAACATGGATATAGAGGAAAAATAAAGATATGATTAACAAGGAATGTCATCAAGGAGGATGAGAAAAATGAAATAAAATAGAGAGATAAGAAGAAAAATAAATGGTAGAAGATGGAGGTGTGAGGAAGTGACATATTAGAGAATTTAAAATGATGGGAAGAGAAGTGTAACCATCATGAAGGGGAAGGGGAAAATTAGGAATATGAGGGGCCATGAAATAATTAAAAAGAGACCAAGGACAAAATAATTTGGTGATGAGAATGAAAAACAAGGAAACATATGGAAGAAAAGGAAAGAGGAGGAAAAAGGAGTGGAATGAGGACATAAAAAGATGATAGGAGAGTAAAGAAGCAGGTGGTACCATGACTAAGAAAGCATGGGTGATTATAGGCAAGGATAGGAATAAAATAGTAGATCAAATGGTAGTGTTGGAGATGAGAATGGGATGGAAAATGGGAAAAGGGTTAGGAAAAATGAGGGAAAGCAAAGGATGGGTGGACAAAAAGGTGATGAGATAGGGTAGGTGTCAATCCATTTGTTAGAAGGGATTGATAGTCTAAATGGGTAATTATAAGAGATTGACAAGCTAAAAAATGGTGAGGTGGTGAAGAAATAGGGCAACACAAGGAAAGGGAATGGGATTAAAATAAGAGATGAAGATTAGGGATGATAAGAATAAAAAGGAAGAGTGAAGTAGGGATATAAAGCATGGACACTCACAAAAATGCAAAAGATAAGTGGTACTGAGATGGAAAGAGGAAAAGGGGAATGCAAAGTACAAAAGGCTAGAATAGATAAGAAGAAAAGGGAAATTATGGAAGGCTTCTCAAAGGATAAAAACCTAGTTATAAGCTAGTTATGGAAGAAAAAAGAAGAATGGAAAGTGGAAAAGGTGAGAAGAGTGGTAAATTAATAGAGAATGGTGGCACACATAAAGAAAAAGTGGGGGATGCAGCAAAAGAATAGAAGAAATAAAAATCATGCAAGATGTACAAGATGATGTGGAATTAGTGAGGAAAAGAGAGTGAGGAAGAGGGTATGATAGGCTGACAAAGGTGAGGGTAAATGATGAGTATGGTGAAAGAAGACAAAGGGGATAAAGGGCAAGGTTGGTAGGAAGTGGAGAGAGGGAAAAAACATGAAAAGTGGATGGGGAGTGAGCCACAAAGAATACGTAAGGAAAGGTGACAGGGAGGCCAATGAAGCATAGTAGATGGTGGATTTATGAGAGATAAAAGGGGCCAATGAGGAATTCTATCAATCCTTGTGTTAAAAGAGATTGACAAGCTAGAAAAGTGGTTAAAAGATACTGACAAGTTGAAGGGAGGGAGATGGTGAAGAGATAGGTAGAGAAGGGGAGGAAGATATATTAGGTAAGAAGGGAAAATAAAATAAAAGATATGATTGAGCTAACCTCAATAACTAATCACTACCCACATAGTCCAAAAATATCTCAAGCCAATGTAGTTCTCCCAATAATGGGGGAAATACAAAGAGGAATTATTAGATGATGTTAAAATATAAAGATGCTGGGAAATATCCAAAGCTTCCCTAACATAGGATGCCCTAAGTAAGAGGGCACTGTTAGTAATAGAAATTAATGAGAATAAAAAGGGAATGGTAATTAGTTGTTAGTGGCCAAACTGCCCTTAGAAGTCAAGTAATGAATACATAGTCCATGGAGATCAAGCCAATGTAGTTCAATAAGGGTTAGAGAATGGTGCTCAAATGGGTTGACCCAATTTGATGGACCACATGGTCTAGTTTTGTTGAAGGTTTGTAAATAAAGGGTGTGCATTGAAGATGGATTAAGGTTGCAGAGAAAGGTATCTCTAAAAGTTGGGTTGATTGATCGTAAATATGGATTTGATGTTAGTGTCATTCTAATGTTAATCATGGTTAGGGTTATGATGATTTGATGGATGATAGTGGTGGCACATAAGTAGGTTATATAACCATACTAGTTGTGGGAAAAGACATGAAAAATCATGAGAAATAGGTCCAATAATATACATGATTCAATGATGAAAGAATAAGAAATGAGTTATAATGACTATTTATTAACAAGGACAAAATAAAACAAAACATGAAGTTGGATTGGCTTAGGGATCATAAGCCTTTCAAATGCTTCCCATTAGCATGCATTGGTTGATAAAACAATTTTTTTGACCATAGTGTGTCAAGCAAGCTCTAAATCTATTTATTTATAGATAGTATAAAGGGAAGATGGGTGATAGGTGGTGTGAAGGATAATGGCTAATATTTATGCTAACCTTATGTGGGTTAGTTTTCTCCTTCTATAGGTAACCTAAGAACAATAATAGATAAGTCCATGTCATATAGTAGATGTACACTAATCAATGGTAAAAGTCTACATGAGAAATTTGATTATGGATTCCAACTTATTATGCTTCTTGAGAGCCGATTGTGGCTTTAGATTTTGTTGTGGTAGTGGGTATTTTGATTTATTGTTGTATATGAAAATCTTATCAATGTAGGAAGCTTCTAAAAAATTACTCTTCTTTTTACAAAATCAAAATATACATCCTTCAAGGGAGTGGTCTAAGTTTATGTGCTTTGTTTAATGCTTTTAATAGTTGTCCTTCAAGGGAGCAATCTACTTTTAGTTCAAGTAATTTTTATTTTGATTTTGGGTAGCTATCCTTCAAGGGAGAAGTTTGCAATGCTTAAGATATTGACCCAAGTAATATTTTGGTATCCAAATTATTTTTGGATGTAATGTTTTTAGGCATAGAAAAATCTAATTAGGTTCATAGGTTTACCTTTATAAGGTTAAAAATTTAACACAATAAGCTTAATGAAAGGTGAAAAGGTGTGGTTTTGAGAGACAAAGACCATGGGATTCCATCTTATTAGAGATGAAAAGTATGCATGACAACCATGCTATCAGTAGAGCCATGGTATGCATATTTAGGACTAGGCTATGACTATGATGGTTAATCACATGGTTCTATGTTGTAATAAATTATCCTCAAAAGGAGAGGAGGAATATGGGTGAAGGTGAAAATCTTGTAATCAAGGGACGAGCTTAAGTTAGACAAAAAAGGTGAGCTTGGTCCTTTTTTTAATAGAAAAATAAACATAGATGCAAAGCATTGAGAGGCTCAAGTTCTAGTTTGCCTTTGAGAGAGGATAAATGATAATCTCTTGATCCATACTTATGGGTTATGATGTAGGGTCCAAGCCAATTGAAATCAAACTTGCCTCTTTTTCTTTTCTTTATGTTGGTCACATGATGGTTTTTTTTTAGGATGAGGTCTTTGATATTAAATTATCACACTTTGAGGTGTTTTTTATAGGCATGATTTATGTATTATTCATAGACATAAATATGGTTAAGGGTGGCTTGATGAAGCTCATCAAGTAGCTCAAGTTATGCCAAACAATGTTGATGATAATCATCATTAGAGATGAGCTCTTGAAAATATATGAGAAGAGATGTGATTTTTGAGCATTCTTAGAGAGGTTGGCAGGAATGATGCTAAGGTTGAGGTAATTAAAAGTATGGTTGTACCAAATATCAGATGGGGATTCCTCCATGCTAAAAATGGTAGGGAGGTTAGATTGGTTATAAGAGGATGCAGTAAAATGATGAATGGTGACAGATTTTGGAATTGGAAGGCTGAGAAGGGATTTGGGAAGCAAGGTAAGCCATTATATCCATGAATTTGTTGGTAGATTGGGGAATAGATTAGACTAGGTAACATTTGAATGATGTTAGGATTTTGTCAACTAAAAGCTTGTATTTTTGTAAGACATCATTCTTACATTGATAGGATCCATTGACCTAGTTAACCACAAGCTAGAAATCACCAGAGACATTGATTATCTTAATTCCCAAGGCTAGAGTAGTTTGGAAACCTATGACTAGGGATTCATACTCAACCATATTATTGGTGCATTCAAAGTTAATTTTGAAGGAGAGAGGAAGGGGTTCACCATTAAGATAAATGAGAATAACACTAGCACCCCCACCTTGTTAGCACTTCAAACCATCAAATAAAATAGTCATTTGGTAAGTTATGCCATCCTATTGAAAAAGAGTTTCGATAGACTCATCCAAAAAAGAAAGAGGAAGTGGTTAATTGTCTAGTAAAGGAGCTTCAACCAATTAGTTAGCAATTAAGTTCCATTTGATCAACTTCTAATGGAGGAACTCAAGGTCAAACTTAGCTAAGAGCATAATCCACTTATCCATATGTTGGTTTTTGGTATGGTTTAGAGTGTATATACTTGAGTGGGTTAGTGTTAGTGATGGCAAAGGTTTTATGATTAAGGATTTAGTGGTAGAGTTTGCTAGCCATAAAGACCAAAGCTAAGAAAATCTTATTAGTATAGGTGTAGTGAGTCTCATACTATATAAGTGTTCAAATTATATAATAAATATCTTGATCCTTATTTTGTTCATCATGATGAGCTAGCATTACCCCTAGGGAATAGTCAGTGGTAGATATGTAAAGGTAAAAGGGTTGATCCTCCTTAGGATGGATAAGAATGGGTGGAGAGAGAAGGTACTCCTTAAGGGAATCAAAGGCTTGTTGGTATTCTTTGGTCCACTTAAAGGTAGTATCATTCTTAAGGATATGGTGAAAGGGTTGACATTTATCTGATAACTAGGAGATGAATTGATGGATGGTTTAAAGCTGTCCTTGTAGGTTGTAGAGTTGCTTAAATTTAGTAGGAGGAATCTCTAGGATTTCTTTGACCTTGGCATGGTCTACTTCGATTCCTCAAAGAGAGATGATAAAGCCAAGAAGCTTTCCTGAAAGGACCCTAAAAATACATTCTCTAGGGTTGAGTCTGACATAGAAATGGATTAGGCATTTGAAAATAATGCCGTGAACTTTGAGATGATCTTTACAAGATTTGGATTTTCCCAAGAGATCATTGACATAGTCCTCTATGATGGTGTGGATAAGATCATGTAAAATGTAGGTCATGGCTCGCTAGTAAGTTATGTCAGCATTCTTTAGACCAAAAGGCATGACCCTATAGTAGAAGGTTCCCCATGGAATAATGAAAGAAGTTTTATGCTAATCTTTGGGAGAAATCAAGATCTGATTATATCTCAACAAACCATCCATGAGAGATAACAATTCATGTCCAGCTGTAAGATCAATAAGTTAGTTGATGTTTGGAAAAGGGAAGTCATCCTTTGGACAAACAAAGTTGAGGTCATGAAAATTGATATAGAGGAAAAGTCCCTTGATAGATTTGGTAATGGAAACAATGTTAAAAACCCATTATGGATAGTCGATAGGTTGAATGTAGTAAATAGATAGGAGACACTAAAGTTCATTAACTAGAAGGGCTATGTGAGGGTGCATACTATGAATTTTTTTTGAATAGGCTTAGCATTAGGATGTGTGATAATGTTGTGGAGGGAAATAGAAGGGTCAATTTAGGGCATTTCCTAATAGGACCAAGAAAATGCTATGCTTTGGTCACAAAGGAAATAAGTATAGTCTTGTTGTTCTATCACATTCAAAGATTGACCTATTTTGACAATGTGAGGGTTATCCTGAGTACCTAGGTTGACATCGATAATGGATTCATTCAACATGGTTTGGTTCTTAGGAGAAAGGGATTTGTGGATAAAATAATCCCCCACATTGAGATAGGTAAGTATGGAATCATCATCTTGATGTTGGATGGCATTGATGGTAGGATAATCATTTTCTACCATTTTGGGATGGATGAGAGGAAGAGTTTTTGTTTATCCATCCTTTTGATAAGTTAATAGTATTGATTAAAAAAAATTAGGAGGAATGATATCAAAATCCTCTCACTTCAAAGGAGGTTGGGTTGGTAAGGAGGGGACATCTTCCTTGATGGTGTCAATTGGTTTGGGGGGATTAGTGGGTTCTTTAAGTAGAATAAACCCAAGGCCAAATGACTCATGAGGTTTTTGGGTTTTGATCAAAGGTAACTCATGAGTCCTTTTTCATATCGACCAAGGCTAAATCCTTTACAAGCACATCTATGTAGGTATAATTTAGTGAATGTTAGTTTTTCAAGGGAGCAAAAGTCAAGGGTAAATGGTTGGATGGAAGAGGTAGTGGTGGGATCAAGAAGTGGTTGATCAAGTCCCCCATAGGTGAATTTTTTATATGGTTAGGGGGACCAAAAGGGATAATGGTTTCAATGTTAGGGTCATAGAAAGGGTCATGTTTGAGGTTCCCATATTATTGAGGAGTAGGGAAAGCATCCAGAGCTAGAAGGTGATACTCCCCTAATAAGAGACATTGGAACATAGATTTTAAGGGCTCCTCTATGGGTATCTATGAAGAGGAATGGAAAAGCTAGTTGACACTTCATTGATGGTTTGTAGTTGGGGTGTAAATATTGAAGGTGTGCAAGATGGGGGTATAAGGACATCATTGGGGTGATATGGCATGTTGAAGGTTGAGAAAGGACTTGGGTCTACTTGGATGGTGACAACCTTGACCTCATACTCAAATTTGATGCAATGGTGAAGGGTAGAGGGAACACATTCCATGGAATAAATCCAAGATCATCCCAAAAATATGTTTTATTGGAATTCTCCTTCCACAACATAAAAAAATTTAGGGACTGTGTGAGGTCCTACATGGATATGAAGGATGACATTTCCCAAGTTAGTGGCTATGGTATCATTGAAGGAGTGAAGTATGATTGAGGATTTGGACATGACATTGTTCAGTAAGTTGATTTGGTTATAGGCATCAAAGGAGATGATGTTAATGTTATCTCCCCTATCAATCATGACCTATTTGATATGGAATTGGTTGATGTAAGTTTTAACAAAGAGTGGGAGATCTGGGTCCTTAGGGTGGATGGAAATTATTTATGAATCCTTAAAGGTGATAAGTTTGGAAGTTTGATGAAGGGTAACAACAAAGGCAACTAAAGGTTGATGGTCATCAGGTTGGACCTTAATGGATTACAGAGCCTCTATGAGTGTTTAGTGATGATGGAGAGAGGTAGAAATCAACTCATACAAGCTCATTTTTATTGGGGTCTAATGAAATTGTTTGAGAATAGCTCTCCAAATAGGTATTACATGAGGGTTAGATTAAGGGGCACCTAAAATAGACACCTTGGGTTTAGTTGAAGATGGAGATAGTTGGGGTGGGTTGGTTGGGAGTCTAAATAGGGGTAAGTCTAAGGAATTTACACCTTAGCCTTTCCTTTATCCTTTTGTTGTGATCTAGTGACGACATTGATAGTATGGATAGAAGGAGAGGTTGAGGTAGTAGAGTGATCATTATTAGGTGAGAATGGAGGAGTGCGTAAATGTTGGTTAGGTATGGTTGATGGTTGGGTTGGTATGGGTGACAAAGGAGGTTAATCTATTAATAGATCATCCTCATTGTAAAGCTAATGGATAAGAGTTTGGAGAGCTTTGTAATTATTTGTATCATGTCCCATTATTTTATGGTATAAGTAAATCAATTTTTCATTTAACCATGACGGTTTTGGGCATGAAGTGTTAAAAGGTTTTTATGGGTGTTAGGATCAAGGAAGAGGTTTGAAAAAACCTTTGTCAAATGGTTGAATATGATTCAAATAAAGGTGTTGAGTTCATGATTATAGGGGTTGTAGCATTCTTAGGAGTAGACTTCACCATGGGAGTTGTTGGTGGTATAAGGGTTTTGGTAGGTGGTTTTGGTTGGGATTGTTTGGTTATGGTTGGTTCAAAGGTGGATGATTTTGAGGTGGAGGGTAAATGTTTAGTGATGAGTGGGAAGGTAGAGGCAGACATGTTAGTTAAGGATGATGGGTAGTTTGATGATTTGGTGGGTGTAGGTATAGGTGAAGAAAAAGGAGATGTTTTAGTAGATAAGGAATAGGTGATAAGGATAGTAGAGGGATTGGGTCCTAAGATAAAGGGTAAATCAGAAGGTGGAGGTATGGGTCTAGTTCTAGGCAAGGGTTTGGTTACTTGGGTCTCAATTGACTTAGGAGGTTGAGGGTTGGTTAGTTTGGTGGAGGTTTTGATTGGTTGGGTGGATATTTTCATTAGTTGGGTGGAGATGGTAATAGGTTGGTCAATAGAAGTGGTGGGATGGTCTACCAAAGAATGGTTTGGAGGTTCTAGTCTGGTAATGTAAGGGAGACCTAGTTGCTACCAGAAGGTAGCCCAGTCTAAGTTGGGTTGGGAAATAAATTCAAATTTTTGAAATAGCCTAGAGAAGGGTTTATAAGTTGCTTTGATTATTTGGTCCTTGATTTCAAAGGATAAGCCTCTAAGAGGAGGATAAGGAATGATTTCTTTACCTTTTGCCTTGGTTTTTGATGAGGGGTTATAAAATTAGAGGTTGGGTGGATGAAGTGATCTCTTCTTTTGGGATAGTTTCCAAAGAGGGAATGGATGGTTCTATGATAGGGGAGGTAGGTGTCGTATCCTCCAATAAATGTGTGGATATGGTTGCTACCTCTATTTGGGTGTCCAAATAAATAAAGGGTAGTTATACTACTTGAATGGGTGGAATGGAAGAATAAATGGCTAAACCCAAGGTGGCCCTTTTTTGTGTTTCCATCAAAGGAGAGGTATATTGGGCTAAGGTCTCATTAAGTGAAGGGATAGGGTTAGTTGATTCTCCTATCTGGGTATTCAAAGGAATTGAAGGTGAGCCCACCACTTTCATTAGTGTAATGGGGGAAGAGGTGGTTCAGGTAATGATTTCTTCAATAATGGTTTCATTGGTAACCACATTGATAGTATGTGCCTCATAAGAGTAAGATGGTTCTGGTTGGTTGTCATGATAATGGGTAAAAGGAGAATGATTAGGAAAAGGTTTGTAGAATATGTTGAGGGATTGATTAGGAGGTGCATTGGGATTGTCTAATATGAGATTCCCCTTTTCAATAAGGAATTGGACAAGGTTTTTGAAGGTATTTCACCTATCATGTCCTATCACATGATGGAAGGGACATGAATCATTATAGTTGTACCATCTTGGTATAGGGTGAGAAGCATCAAATTTTTGGGGTGGTTTGATAGGTAGAAGTTGGATGATGTTGGATTTAATAAGTTTGTCCAAAACTAATGTATATGACTCTCCTAAAGGAGTGTATTGGTTTGGGGTAATTTGGTTTTGATTTTGGTTTGGTCGGTTGGTGTTGGAAAAATTAGAGGAATTGGTTGAATTGGGTTGGTTGATATTTAGAGGGGGAGTGGTTTTAAGGACAACTAAGTTCATGGTTGCCTTTGGTTTGGTGTTGGGATGGTTAGATTGGTTGTTCATTTTGGAATAAGTGGCTTCACTAGGTTTATAAGTTGGGTTTTTATTCTTCAACTTTAACTTACCTTCATCAATGTCTCTACTCTCTAGCTTTCATGCCATGGTAAAAAAGCTTCATCAAAGGTCCAGAAGTTTTAGACATGAATTTTGGAGGAGATATGTTTGGCACATGCCTGAGCAAAGGATCTATGAGTTCAAGTTGAGGTAAGGAAAATGAAAGTTGATTAATTAGGCTCCTCTAACAAGCCACAAAATTGACAATAAATTCATCCTCAAATTACTTGATGGAGTAGAGGTCAGTGATAGAAACTTTCTTGGAGATGTTAATTGAAAAGTGATATAAGAAAGTTTAGGCCAATTGGGTGAAGGATAAGATGGAATGCTTTGGGATGGCACTATACCAATATAATAGTGGTCTGGACAATGACATAGGAAAGGTTTAGAAAAGTAGAGCATCATAATGGGAAATCAAGTATAATGAATGCATAAACACTCTTAGATGTTGTTGAGGGTCATCCTTGCTTTGAAATTTAGAAAATTTTGGTAATTCCCATTGAGGTAGATATGGTTGAAGAGGAACAAACGGATGGATGGGTTCATTCTAGATTTGGTCATAAGAGATAAGGTTATGTGATCTAGAGATGGATGACTTAGGGATGGCCATTTTTTCCATTAGGATCTTGACCAAGTCTATTTGGGGTTGTTGAGGTGCATAGTTATATGGTATGTTTTGTTTGGGTTGGGTAATATGTGAATAACTAGTGGACGATTGAGATAACTCCACATATTGGTATGTGCTCATTGAAGGTTGGGTAGAGGATGGACCATATGGGTTAAGGGGCACATAAGATTGGGTTGTGAGTAGAAGAATGTATCCTTGAGAATTAGGAATGCACTGATGAGATTTCATGGGTATGTGTTGAAGGGTTGATATTGGTTGGTTTATGTATGGTGTTGAAGTGATGAGTGGGTTGGTTGGTTGAAGGTGAGTGGTGAACATGGTACTGATAGGTGGTAAGGTGGAAGGTATGGAAAGCACCAAATTTTAGATCAAGGTGGAGATGAGTGGGTCGGTGATGGTGAGAGGGATAGTAGTAACATGGGTAGAAGGTATTCCCATAGTGGATGAAGGTTTGGTAGCAAGTGGTGAAGTTGTTCCTATGGTGGATGGGATATGGGTTGATGTAGGTAGTGTTTGGTTATTGGTTGGGGGTATTTTTTTATTAGTTGGATTGTTTAATGATGTGGATGGTGTTTAATTATGGTTTGGGTTAGTTGAAGAGGATGCTTGGGTGAAAAGAGGTTGGGTGGAGGTAAATCCAACCATAATATGAGAAGGCATGCCTAAAGGTGGGTCACTTAAAGGAATTGAAATAGTAAAGGTATGATGGTTCAAGGTTTAGAGGTAATGTTGAAGGGTAATGGGGTTGTCATCAATAAAAGTGGAAAAGTTTGCATCACCTTAGACAAAGACCCTAGGTATGGTAAAAGGAGTAAAAGTGTGAGGTGAACCCTCAACATCTGATATGTACTCCATGAAGGAAGAAGAGGAGTAAAGTGGTTCCTGATTGGTTTGGTTTCTCAACTATTGTCTAGTGAAGACCATGTGAGAAATAAGTAAAGGATTGGTATGAACTCACACCTCAAAGAAAGAGAAATAAAAAAATATTCAAAGAAAATAATGCATTCACTAAGAGTGAATTAAGTCTTAGGATTCTTTTTAGATCTCTTTTGGATTATGCCTTAGAAAGTGAGAGGAGGAAATTGGCTTTTAGAACAAGTCCTACAAAGAAGTTTATGTTTGGTTTCAGGTTGTGTTTAGATGCTCAAGAGAGAATATGTATTGGATCAGGTATGTGGCTTGGTACTTGGAGATTTCTTCCCTCACTTCACATCCCATATCTAGTGTGGGAACTTAGCCAATATACCAATTACCATAATTTATACTCAACTAGAGAATTGAGTTGGTTATCTCCTTGGTGATTAACTCCATACAAGATTACTGGGAAAGGGTAAGGTGATCTACTAGGTGATGAAATCCTAGTAGGGCCTTATCTCAAATGTGTTTTAATATTTGATTGTGAATGTGGTTTGGTTTGTGTAACATAAGTGATGTTATGTTTAATTTTCTTTTATTAATTAATCTAGGTGAGCTAAGACAAACAAACAAGTAATGTATGAAAGTTAATTTTAAACCCAAAGTGAAATTTTTATATTTTTTTGAATGAAAAAAAATCTCTAAATGTAATCTAAGTGAAAGATGAGAATGCAAGTCCTAATCCTAGGATGATTACCTTTTTATTTATTTTATTTATTTTCTCTTTTAGAAATTCAAGGAAAATAAAATTTAACCTTTACTAAAAAAATGTGACTAAGACTTGTGTTTTGTAAAGAAAGAAAGCAACCTTAATTTTCCAAGAATGTAACTAAATGAATTTCACTAATGCAATTCTAAATGTACTTAAACAAATATGAACTCAATAAAACTCTAGGGTCCCATCGGGCATGCCAAAATATTTTACTCTATTTTTTTCTTTTCTTTATTTGAAAGAGAAAGAGATAAAACTAAAAAGAAGGCTGGTGGTTATGAGAACCTATTTGTTCATGCACTCATTAAAGTCTAGACATTGTGAAGAAATACTCTTTGGCTTGGGAGTATGACCTACAAATAAGGAAGCACTAAGAAAACTTATTTTTTAGACAAGTAGTTTGGTGGATTCCCTATCATGAGCTAGATCCTAGAAGTGTGAACTTCTTAGGAGTTTATTAATCCACCTACTTTAAACACTTAATTTGGAAAAAAAATGATAATAAACTTGCATTAAATTTTTAAAAAAAATTAAAATTAAATACAAGAAATATAAATTCATTGATAAAAATATGACTAAAATAAAATAATAGTTTGATTACTACTAACTCTGAAAATTGGCCAAATTAAAGGTTATGGTTTTGGTTTAGCAATGTGATAAGTGATTGAGAAATGGTGGTTGGTTGGTTGGTTGGTAAATGGTTGAGATGGTAAAAGGTAAGGGGTTTAATGGTTTGTAAGGTGAGAAGGTAAGTAGTTAATATGGTAAGAAAATAAGGGGATAAAGAAGGTAAAGATGACAAAGGTGTAAGTGGTCAAAAGGTTGAAGATGACAAAGGGATGAAAGAGTAAATGATGTAAGTATGGCAAAGGGGATAAAGGAGTAAGTTGGGATAAAGAAAATAAAATTCCAAGGGTATAATAAATTTAAATTAAATAAATTAACAAGGTTACCTTTGAGATGGTTGATGATGATGGTGTTGTTGTTGATGTTGTTGATGATGGAATCCCACAACAATTTTGACAAAGCCTCGATGATTTAAACTCTTTTTTCTCCAAGGTTTGGATGAACTCCTTCACAAGTGGATGAGTTTCAATATTAATGATTACAAAAAAACCAACTTAATGCATGGGTGAAGGGGGGGTGTTCTTATTTATAGCATTTGATGTTAAGAAACATGCCAAAAGAAAGGAATAGTGAAATATGGCACCATTTTCCAAGTGGGCTCTGTTGACCAAATTTGATTTATAATAAAATGAGGTAAAACCCTATCATTTAAAAAAAATTAAAAGGTTTAAATTCATCCTAAGGGGTATCATATTGTCCTATATATCTTGTTTAGCCATGTCCTAGTCTTGGTTGAAGTTCATTCCTCTTGAATTGACCTAGTCAACCATGGTCAACTTGATCAAACCTTGGTCAAAATTGGTCAAAAGTAGATTTTGTATAAATTTGTCTTATAATGGTCGTAATAAATTTTCAATGTGATTACAAGCCATTAATTTTTCATTTCCTAAGTTTCACGAGCAAAAAGGGGTCTTTTGTCCACTTTCTATCTCATTAATGGACTTGTAAGGATTTCTAAAAGGATAAATTTGTAACCAATATTAGTTTCAAATTTTGAGAGGTTATAATAATGTTAGGATCAGTTAGATGAAATCCATAGGTTAGTTACAATCAGAAAATGGGATTTTCTCCTTGTTTTTAGGGGATTTTGGGCACTTGTATAGTTCCATGATCAGATATTTAGCCAAAAACATGGATGAGGTGTTTCTTCACCTATCCACACCCATTTACAAATTTTAAATTCAATTATAATGAAAAAAGATGCATCTGAAACTCATTTTTCTTCATCTTCCTCTTGGCATGTAAATGAAGGTCAACTTAAAGCACTTGGTATGGAAGGTACAGGTAGAGTTGGGAGGAGTACTTCTATGGGTGAATTTTAATCTGAGTGAACTTAATTTTGATAAAAATAACTTGTGTTTAATTCCTCCTAATCTATGAACCATTGATAACAATCTAAATAATGTTTTATAGAATTATATCCAAGAGGGGTATTGTTATGCATTTATTTCTAACTTTTAGAGATTCATGGAGCTATGTGAATTTAGGGAGATTTTTTTATGATGGAATAAGTATCTCTTCATGATTTTTTCAATATCTAACACTTCACCTCTCATTCTCTTTGAAGGAGTTTTCAAAGGGTGTTAGTTTCATGTAGCTTGCAAAGTTGAGTGTAGGTCCTGAGTTTTTCCAATGCCTAAAGAGCTTCATGGTAATAATAATGTTCTTAATATTCATGTGTGAATATATACTTAATTAAATAGTATTTTGGTAGGTCCAACTAGCATCCTTCTAAAGCTAAATTGCCCATTTTTTACCTTGTTTGTTGCCTTGCCACCTTCAAATGGTTTGGGCTTGCTTCAAGAGGTTGTACGAATGAGAGAGAGAGAGTTGTGAGTGCATGGTGGAATAAATTTTGGGCCTTAAATTCCCAAAGAGTCATAATTTTCATTCTATGAAGGCCTATACTAGTATACGAGCATTTCTCATTCCAAGGAGAGGTCATTCCATTTTTGGTCTCTCAGTCCCCAAGTGTTTAAAATAGTGGTTCTAAAGTTTTTGTGGATTAATGTTGGACCTGATAGAGGATTATTTCACCACTTTTATTGTTTTATATTTTTATCCCTATATAATTAGTTCAACGATGCCAAATTTGGGAGCTAAATTCTAAGTGGAAGGTGGATTTTGAACTCCTCTAAGTTGCCAAGAAATCATTGAAAGTTGACAGTGATATCTACAGGATTCCTAATGAGCACTTTCCCTATAAGGCACTTGACTAGTCCCAGACCTATTATTTCAAGAGGGAAAATTTAAAAACAAATAAAAAACCAAAATTTAGCACTTAATCCATGAATAAGATTTTTTTGCATATAGTGACCTCTTAGGCCTATCCCTATCTGTACACAGGGTAGGGTAGGTAGTGAATAGCAAGATTGGTCTTGAAATTCAATTGAGGGAACCTAGATCATAATACTAAGTTAAAATCATCGTAAATGTTCCAAATAGTATTCATGGACCAAATTGGCAAGAAAAATTGTGTTTTGATGCTTTGACCCCAAAACATATGTCCCCTGTCCATACAGGCCTAGTCTTAACAAGCACCTACAACAGGCTTTAGTGAAACTCCACCTCGAGTGGGTTTATGGTAGTCAAGTAAAAGATTTTATGTGAATTAAGTGATTTTATGGTATTAAGGCCTAAGTTTGATATGATTCTTATCAATCACATGACTTAGGAGAGCAAATGCAACCTACAGGCCTAAAAAAATAGGCACCTACAGCTTGGTTTTGAGTTTGGTATCAATTAGGGATAAATGTGGTCCTTCAAGATAAATTTGAGCATGTTATTATATGTTATAATGATAATGTAATTATAGGATATAAAAAAAGGAAAGGGAATATATTTTAAGATCAAAAACATCCTTTAAGAACCTACAGGCCTGTAGGTTATGCCTTAGTTATGAAGGAAAAGTGACACAGTCAAACCATGGGAGAATATAAGGAGATTAAATATTTATGAAAATATGAGTGAGGGTTTAATTATCTTGAATGGATTAAATTATAATTTTAAACTTAATTCCCATGATCCTTCCAATCCTAATGTGCCCAAATGAAGGTTGTCTCAGTCCTATAGGTAAGGTCCTTTTAGAGCTTAAGCAAGGTATGGTTTTGACTTCTCTAAGAAAGAGAGAAGGTATAGAACTAAATAATGTGGTATAAAAACATAAAATTAAGGTAATTATGATAAAAACACATGAAAATAACATTCTAGGACCACTTCCTTATAATAAAAGTTGACACAATCTGTACAGTTGGGCTAAGAGGACCTTGTTTCAAGGGGCAAGTGGGGTTTCACTATCAAGTAGCCTTTCCAAAGACTTTCCAAATATTCATGAGTTTCTATTGAGGATTAGAAACATGTTTACTAGAATTTTATCATGTAAATTTCATGGATATATCATCTATATGGAAGTTTGAGAAAAAAAACATGAAAAATAGGGGTTTTGACCCTATTTTTGGCAAAGTTGAGTTGGTTAGGCCACTTAGACTTTGAATCTAATGAAACCCTTAGGTAAAACTGATAATCATGACCTTTTATAGATAAAAAATATTGATTTTTCTCATATGAACATGCCTAATACCCTCTATTTTTTTATAGAGGTAGGTCAGTCCTCTCATGCAAGAAAATGGTAGTTTTGGGGAAAAGTGAAAAATGGAAAGCTTGTACTCAATTTGACCAGTCAAGGAAGTTTGGATAGTTGGTAGACACATGTAGGATCATGAAAAACTAGATTTGAGGGTTGTAAATCCAATAAGGTGGTCTATATAAGGAGGTTTCTAAGTAAGCCTAGTAGGAAAACATGCAAACCCAACCCCAAATGAGATGTCACTTCAAGTTCTAGAGTTTTGAAAGTACTATAATGTTTTGTGTGATGCCTACAGGGGTAAGTATGATGTTTTCATGTTATTTAAATGCATTTTTGGATATAAATATCATATTTTGCTTCATGAAGTACAAATAAGCGTGTTGGTAATGCATAGCTCTTATCCCAAAATAGGGGTCTTTCTCCTTTTCAAACTTTGGTGATCCATTCCAGGAGTTAGAGATTTTTTATGGGGTAGATAAAGAGATTTTACAATCTCTAATTGGTAAATTAACTCCATAAGAGGCCATCTTTGGCCTTAAAATTACTCAAACCCTCATGGAAAGCATGAAAGACACTCAAAGATCAAGTTCAATCACTCATATCATCCATAAACATTTGCATGGGAACCTAATCCATTTAGATACATTAGAGGGGGTTATTAAGAAACCACAAATGGAATTTTTCCAAGGTTTTAATGTCAGATCTTTATGAATAAAGGTTAAGAGTTCATGTCACTCAAAACCCTTGCAAAACCCTCATAGTGACCTATTTGGGAAATTTGAGTTGGTAAGAAAAAAAGATGAAAAAATGAGGCTAGGAGTATAAAAGGAAAGTTTTAGAAGACAATTCTTAGGTTTCTGACCATTTGATTTGCTTGTACAGAACTATACGGATCTAAGGAAAATATGGTTTATTTTACTCATTTTGAGTGGTGTGAAAGCTAAATGAGGAGTTAGGAGATGAAAATAAATTTTGGAGGAATATTTAACTTGTGATAACTCCCAAATTTCACCTCATATCATTAATCATCCTATAAGTGCCCCAACTAGGTCCTCACTTTCATCCAGTCTAGTGAACTAGCTAATGAACACTTGTAAAAAATGGTGAAAAGCAATTAGGGAAACCTTTTAATATATTTTTCTTGAAATTGATGATATGGGAGCCTTTTAAAAGTGTCATTCCCTATTTTTCATTGATCAATTTGTAGAGATGAAGATTTTTCAGATGCCATGTGTGAAGGGTGAAGGGAAAATATCTATTTTGAGATTGCCAAGTGTGATCATGCATGGCCAAGATGATAGGAAGTGTCAAGAGCTTCCCTAATGAATTTTATATTTTATTAGTAACCCATTTTATTAATATTCATATCAATATTGATTAGTTTTATATTTTGTGTATTTTTGTAAGACCAATCATAAGGGGTAGTTTTCTATGCATAGAAAAGGAGTTTCTTATCTATTTACAGGTCTTGAATGATTCCAAATGATATTTATAACTCTTGAAATGGATTAGCTCATCCCATCCCTCTCTCTCATGTATTTTTAGTTGATTTTATCATGTGACACATTTCCAAGTGACCTTTGGACTTCCCTTCTTTCTATCTTCCCATTTCTTCATAAATTTTGGCCTTTTGGCTATTGTATGGAATCTCTCTGCTAGGTATGGTGAATCCCTACAAAATTTATGCCTTGAATAAATAAATAAAAGTAATTTTACCTCATTAAAATAATTCAATAAGTGTACATGATAGTGTTTGGTCTAATGCAAGTGTGATGTTTATTTGCATTTCACATGTTACTCCTATTAGTACCTAGTGTGTTATGATATCTTTCTTGCAGGTCAATAAGAAGTGTCAAGTGAGGTTGCTAGTGTAAATGAGTAGGATAATCAATAGATTATCTTAGAATTATTATTTTTTAGTTCCTCCTATCTTATGTCATCTCCAAGACCCCATGTTGAAACATTGATGTGAGAGAGAGAGTTGATTGAGTAAAGTGTATATGTAACTTGCTATTGATTCCAAGTGCATATAGAAGGTATGAGTAGATAAAAACATTTGGTGTATCACCTCTATATATTAGGATTATTTTCATGCTATTCTTAACTATTTTCAACCTCGTAAAGTGTTGGTAATAGGGACATGTGTTGGAATGATAACCAAAGGGAGCTATCCCTTATTTAGATGTTCATCTCACAAGTTTGCTCTCCCATAATAAGTGAGATATCCTAATTTTGTCACTTAGATTAGAGGCCTAGAAAACATCTTCTCATAGGGTGCATACAAGTGTTAGTAGGCTCATAAATGAGTCATGAGATAAGGTTAATGGGATTCCTACTTGGTTAATGGGTCTCCCATTTGGTTTGGTGTGTCTCCCACCTTACATATATGGTCAAAACTAGTGGAGATAATGCCCATGGACCCAAATGAGTCCAGGAGACTTTCCACCTTGCTTTCTTATCTTACCCTAAGCACTTAAGAAGGTACCCCACAAAATTTGGTGCCATTTTCCATGTGGATGGGTAAGTGAGTCATAATATAAAGGTGGTGGGATTCCCACTTAGCTAATGGGTCTCCCACTTGGTTGGTTTGTCTCCCACCTTGCTAAAGAGTCCAAAATGGGTGGAGATAATTCCCATTTATCCTTTTCAAGGCACTTAACAAGTGGAAACACCACTTTTAAGGCCATTTTCATGTATGAGGACAAAAATACATATTGGATGATGGCCCCATGAGGACAAATTCACCACACTTTGAAGGGGGGCCCTTGTGATGCTTAATGATATCATTAGGCACCTTAGATGATGGTTCCATGTTGGGTATGATGTCCCACTTCAAGCCATGTCACTTGTCATATCACCATTGAGTCACATTGCCATATCACATGCCATGTCATTTTCCATATCACATGCCATGTCATCATGAATAATGACAGTAGGTGCCATATTAAATAGTGATTTTGAATAGTGACTTGAAATAGTGATTTCAAATAGTACTTTTAGAATATTCCTTTTGAAAAGTGATTTAGAATACTGACTTGGTTAGGTTAAGAGTGGTTGGGTTAACGGTCAAGAAGGGTTAGGTGGGCCTTAGGGTGGGCCCAAGGCATTCATACATCTAGAACTACAAGTGTGTAGTTTTCTAGTGTCTACAATGGAATAAGAGACAAAAAATAGAAGAAGTAAATTGGTTTGAATAAGAATTATGAGGGTATACTTTAGATAGGTATAACTATTTGTTTATTATATGAGTTTGGTATCTTCTTATTTTAGAGATATCTTTATTTTGACATAGTACACCAACTTGGGGTTGTGATTGGTAGGATCGAGTGTTGGTGTTGATTATGAAAGAGTGATGGTCATGGATCATATTGTAGACTGGGAATTTGATGATAAAGGGGAGATTAGTATTGTGTTAGTGGATAAATCAAATCAAAAGAATACTAAACTAACACTTTCATGCCTAGTTACTAGGGTGAGCTTAATGACAAAAAAATGAAAAACACAACTAAAAAGTAAGGAAAAACAAGAATCTTTCACTTTCCTTAGATGCTCCAAATGATTTGTTGTAGTGGATTGCTCGATTTTTGCTCATGAAGTCTACATCAATAGAAGCTTGACTACATCCATCCCTCCTTGGCACCTTGCTTGGATTTGGCTTCAATATTTTGTCATCATAACTTTGGCATGTGAGAGCTTTTCAGAATCAATTTGGAATGGTAAATTTTCACAAGTTAAGCTTCTTGAATATATTTGAGTATAATAACTTTGCACCAAAATAGATTAAAAATGATGTTCATGGCCTCTCTATTTATAGATTTTGGAAAATGGCTAGAATCAACCTGAACCATCCATCTCAAGATCGAGATGTGTGGCTAAGGATAAATATAAATATTAAATTCATTCTAAAAATATTCTCATTAATATTTGGGATAGAGGGGCATTGACTAGGCATGGAAGGGCTTTGATGAGGCATGGGAGGCATGAATCTTGATATTTATGGCATTTATGTCCTAGGGATGTCTTCTCAAGAAATAAGGTCACTTGATGATGTAGATATTCAATATTTATTTCTAAAAATAAGTATATAAAAAGTTTTCATGGAATTTTTAATTATGCTCTAATTTAGAAACTAGCTCTTAAGCATGATTAAGCACTTTGTGAACAAATTACTCAAATTGATTAGAATACCTTGTTATTAGTCTAAAATTTGATTATATTGGAATTAGAAGTCAATGTTAGATGAATTAGAACCATTATCCCATTTAGGATGTTGTCAACACAAAATAACAAAGGCATGTGTCTCGTGCAAGATATTTGACAAAAAAGAGTAATCTAGAGCACCTAGGTGCAAAATTGGTATTTTGACTCAAAATGATTTGATCAAAGTTAGTTGTCCCATAAATTGAATTTCCCCATTTAATGATACTCTAGCCAAAATTGGAACTTGAATATGTCAGTTTCACATCATTTAGTGTGTTTTAGTGTTTTTTGGCCAAATTGTGCATTTTGGTAAGAATTTATCAAAAGCCTAATTGGAGTTATCGATGGTCAGTTTTAGGTGTCTATAATTTTCCCCTATTTGGAAAGATGTTACAAACCATAGGCAAAGTAATGTCTTCTCAAATAATGATAAAAGCCATGTATGCCAAAAAAAGATGATGGTTGAAGAACAAAGCTCCAAATGGTGTTTTGGAAGCCTATGATGATTCCCCCTCGAGGGAGTGGCCATCACATTTATTGATGGATGGTCCATAAAAAAGAAGAAAGAAGAAAGGTAGAATTAACCCATGGTTGAGATTAATCTAAACAAGAAAATGCTTGCATGAATTTGATTTAAAAATGATCCTGATTTGCCCCAAGATGGTTATAATCAAGAATAAAAGTCGAAATAATTATTTACCCATAGGTGGTTATAATCATTAAGAGGATGTATATTGGCTAAAGATGATGATGCCCTAGTTAGGACTAATTAACAATCATAACTCAAGGATATAATTGGGAATATAGATTAAATATGAGAAGGTACAAAGTGAGGAAAGAGATGAAAATAAGAATAAGATTGATCATTAGAAATGATTTAGTTGTACCTACCAATGAGGAGATTCTCATCCTTATTAACAATGATAAAACTAAAATGGGAAATGGGTTAGTTTGATCAAGGGTGGGATGATTTGCTAAGGTACCAAGGAGAAGCTGATTTTACTGTAGCGTGTGATGGTAGGCATCATGATATAACACCATGAATACTTGGCCAAAATATGCATAAGGACTTACTCCCAATCTAGTAAAAAATAAAAAATAAGGCACCAATGATAAAAACCATGATGACAATGTTGACATATGAATATAGATGGACTCAAGAATAGTGTGTGCAAGGAATCACCTAATACATACATATAGATCGAGTTAAGGCAACAGTACTAAAAGTAAACAAATAGTAAATCAAACAAACAAACAAATAAATAGAAAAAACAAACCAATAAATAAATAACTTGAAATGAATAAACAAATAGAAAGCCAAAAAACAAAATCAAAAGAAATCATCCTAATAATGACCATGTCCCATTACAGCAGATTGAGGATAATTGACTAGGATTAGATAGGACAAATGTTTTTATATTTTAAAATATTTGAATGTTTTTGAAATTTAAGGTCTCTCAACTCATTAGAGAATGAAAAGACACTAAATGGTTCAAGCTCACAAAATGGTGAGAGCGTGGCTTAGGTTGCTCATAAAATGATGAAAACATATAGAAAGGAGGACTAAGGTGAACTCAACATGAATTGAACATGACCCAAAAAATCCTAAAATGAACTCAATTCATATTAATTCCATCCACATAAAAGGTGGGGAAAAACCAACTAGGTCCTAACAAGTTCTCAAATCTAGCAAATGGTCAGGCAACTGAAAATAGTAATGGCAAGGTGATGCGTCAATGCATGATAAACAATTGTTTCCCCTAGTTTACCCATAGGTGGTTACAAATAGGATACAAAAACATAGGTCAATGATACTAATTTTCCCATAGGTAGTTATAATTATTCTCACATAAACAAACTTGATATAAGATGAAAGATATCTTATCAAATTAACTGTGATACTACTTTCATAGACTGTCATTTGTAAACATGGATTTTATTTATTGTTTAAACTTGATCAGAATCCTCTCACAAAAGATGTGGTAAGAACCAAAGTAACCAATATCAAAATAGGATTGAATAGGATGACTAAAAATAGGCTTCGGTCTAGATAGGAATGGAATAACATGATGGAATGTCATTGCTTTAGGATAATGATGGTTTGGATAAAATTAGATAAAAATGGTAAGAGGGAGACCCCCAAGTGATGGGATAAATGGAAGGATACACAATAATGATAAAAGGATATATAACAATGGCTATGGCATGGCAATGTGAAATAGTATGGTACATGTTTTTGGCTTGCGTGTGGTTTTTTATTCTCTTGTTCCTACTGATGGGGAGATGCATGCCCTAATCAATAAATGATAAAAATAGAATACTTGAACATGTTAATAGCTAGACCACAACTCATCTGAATAACTAATCCATCAAGAACTACATGTAGATTTGGTTTTCAAAAATGCTTCTATGATCTTCATTGGTCATTTATTTAGATTCCTTCAGGCATAGAGACAAGGTATCTTTGTACCCTCTACAAAGGAAAGTGCAGTGATGGATGGTAAACAAGAGAAAATAATGGATGGTAGGTTTTATTTTGAAATGGAATGATAGATGATAATGTAATGGGTAATGGTTGGGAAACAAATAAATATTAGGACTTTTAGTCATACGTAATGTTGTTGTTGCCAGATTTAACATAACTTTGGCTGTGGTGGGATCGAAGACCTCTGAATATTCTCTTGATATAGACTAGATTTTTCTATTATTTGATCTTGAGAGTAGATTGGAAGCTATTTTGATTTTATCTTTGATATTATCTTCATCAAGTAGTGAAGAAATTTTGTGCTCAGCTATCAGTGTCTCGATGAGGTTTTCACCAATGAAGTTGTCTTGATTGTTCCATAATGCCTTTGAGAAGGTTTCACTAAGGAACATTAAATTTTGACTTTGATTGTCTTCTAGCACTTCTAAAAATTTTCACTAGAAGATGTTGAGTTTGAACTTGGCTTGTCTCCTAGTACCTCCAAAAAGGTTTCACTAGGAGAGTGTTCTTCTGCTACATGAATTTGGTCTTGGCTTCCTTGTTTTTCATCAACTGCTATGTCATCATGGATGTAGTTCAATAAAGTATGATTTTTTAGTCCCAATTAACACTTCTGGGAGATGGAATATCAATAATATGGTTATTTTAGTTGAGGGTAATGGCTTGTGGAATGGTAATGAAATGGGAAGAGGCTGCATAATCCTTATATAAGATACTTGGATATCTTGTGTTAAAGCTAAATTACTCATCCTCAAAAACTATAGAAGGATCATAAATATATTCAAATTGATTTTTGAGGCATGCATAACCAATGTTATAATAGTCATGAACATATTCTATATTTGAATATGATTCCAACTCAATGGACTATGAATCTAATGTTGAGACTAATGTTGATTCTAATTCTGATGCTAAATGTAATGTTATTTTAATAATAAAACCTAACTCTAGCTCTGATTCTTCATCTGATGGATACTCTGTTACAAGGATTTCTTGTTAAATATTTCGTATTGGACAAGTAACGGCCTATGATTGCATAATGGGATACATAAAGACTAGTTTGTCAAAGTGAGACTCCTCTACAATGGAAAAAAGGTTAAGAGACAATTCTTCAAAGACTGGCTTGTTAAAGGGAGGCTCTTGAAAAATAGGTATATGGTCAAGGTAATTATTTACCCAAAGGTGGTTATAATCATTAAGAAGTGACTCAGAAAAGACTAGATCATTAGAGTGAGACTCCTTGACAATTGGTATAGGATCAATAGGGGATTCATCACATATTGACTTATCACAAATGATTGGTTCAACAAAAACATCTTGGATTGGTTGGTTTTCTTGGCATTGGTTTCTAATGAGTTAGAAAATACTAGTTTTGAGCACAACTTGGTATTTGAATGATTATATTGGTTGAGGTTTAGATGAGATTGGTAATAGAGGATGAATGGCCTATGGTTGGATAATGGTAGGGCATAAAAGAGCATGATTGGTCACACAAGCCAAAGGACAAAGTCCTAACATGGTAATGATATGGTGGTGTGGAGCTTAATTTCTCATATAAGTCAAAGGACTAGGTCCTAGAATGATAAAAGGGTGTTGTGGAGCTTGGTTTCTCACACAAGCCAAAAGATGAGGTCTTGGTATAGAAATGACTAGGCATTATGGAACTTGATTGATTTCACAAGCCAAAGCATGAGGTCTAAGAATGGTAATGGTATTCCTTTGATATTTTAGAGCTTGATAACTCATATAATACAAAGAAAGATTAGGGTTAGTTGATGATCAGATAACAAAAAGACATCATAGAACTTGAATGATTTCATAAGCCAAAGAATATAAGCCCTGATAAACCATATCATTCCAATCTTGAGTTGGATCATAAGTTAGTTCTTGACTATGTTTCATATATTGATTATCATAAAGAGGGAATGGATTCATGTCCTAAAAAACACTATTTGTAGTTGGGTCTTCAAAGTCCTCATAAACTATATCATCCCAATTGGTAATTTGATTTGGATTTTGTGGTTTTTGACTATGTTCCCCATATGGAGTATTATAGGGAGAATAATAAAACTCCTTATAAAATCTTTCTCTCTATAGTTTCCTAGTGGGATTATGTGCAACCATTCTATCATAAGTTGTATTGTACATGACTCCAACATAAGTGTAGCTATACATATCCACATAAATTATGAAAGTTTTGAAACAAAAAAGCTTATAGTTTTGAAAAATCTAAAAAACTATGTCTAAAGGACAAATGGTTCAAACTTGGTCTAACTTGGTCAAAAGTGTGGAGTTGTATCTTTAAAAATGGTTTGAAAGTGGAGTTGTATCTCCACAATGGTTTGTGATAAAAATTGACATAAAATAGTCTAACATTAAATGTATAATGTCAAATTTCATACACACAACAGTTCAAGCATCTAAATAAAAATTCGCATGTCAAAAGTCTAGGTCAAAGTGTTCCAAATAAGGTCTAAACTAGGAAAGGGAAAAGTTGAGTTACTAGGTCTTTTTTCCAAATACAGAGTCAAAAGCAAGGCTTAAATAAACAAGCATATGTTAGGAATTCTGACCAAATGACATCAAAAGTTAGACTTAAAATAAAGGCATGATGTGAATTTAATCTAACAAGTTTGGAAATAACTTTGGCATAGACCCAACACATGTAATCAAACATAAACATGATCAGTTAGCATAAGGCATAAGATAAAAGGATCTTTGAAGAAAGGCTATGTTCTCCCAAATAAAGGCACAAGCAATGATGAGGATATTCATTTAAACAAACAAACCATCAATAGTTTTCAAATTTGGGTAATTGATTAATCGAAGTTATGCAACTCAAAAGAGAAAGACCTGTGTATCAGTCTCACAAATTAAGGCCTAAATATAAATCCATCAATGTTTGAATCCAAACTTGACAAGGCTAATTGAAAACTCAATATTGAAAACTAGGCTTTTACCAAATAAGCTATAAAAAATTGGACAACATGACGACACATAAATGAGCTCCAAACGAATGATGTGACATGGTTTGAAACAAATAGTTTTTAGTGTAATGGTAAACAAGTCTTGAAACAAATTGAGTAGCCTAACAACATAAGCATTCTTGAATGATGTGATGCATGTTATGTTTCAAAAGAATCAAAGGCAAAAATGGTTTGACATGAATCAAGTAGCATAATGCTACCCTCCTCAACTCAAATAAATTATTTTGACATGGCTTATGAACAAAAAAACAAGTTTTAGTCTCAAAACATAACAAGCAAAAATGACCAAAATAAACTAATTATAATCATCCAAATCCTAGAAAGGGTATGACAATGTGGGGTTGACTAAAACTAATTAGTTTTTGATCATCTAGGGGGATCAATTTCATAATAACTTTCATGTCAAATGATGCAAAAGAAAAGCATAAAAATTGGGTGTCCATGGCACTTGGATTGTTACAAAATGGTCTAGTCCTTTTTGCAACCACTACATCCTATTGTTCACTCAATGTAGTTTGATGTCCAAATTGAAAATACATCCCATGTGCAACTCCATCACTATAAGTTTGTTTAACTTCTCAAACCTTCCAATCCTAGCGAGTGGGTGAAATCAATGCTGGGAGGTGAAACCCTGGGTCAAAACTTCCCTAAAGAAATCATGGGAGGTAATGGCATCCCCATCATAAACTAAGTTTCCTTTAAAATAAAAAATCATAAAATATAAAGACTTTAGGGTCATGTCAAGGTCACCTAATACTATTGCAAGTTTTTGGGGAGTGTTTTAAATGACTTTCTTTCTATGCCTTAGACTAGACTTTTTGCAATAAGAATGACGCTTTTGATTCCAAGGGTTCTCAAAAGGGGAAAAATGGAAGAGCATACATGCATACACCTTCTATTTTCCAGAAATGTTTTAATTAAACAAATATTAAAAACAATAGTTGATAAGTGTGTTTAATTTTAAAACCGAAATGAAAGATGCGATGGTGTTCTTTTGACCCGTTGGTCTTAAATTGTAACTTTGAAAGGCTAACTAGCAAAAATTTATTTTAATAACCTAAATGTTCCATTAAGTACTAAAACAAATTTCCTAGTTCATTTTAAGATCATGCAAAAGATGGTCTAAAACATGTTTTAACAAATTCAAAGCCTGTCAGTTACTTGTCTACCCATAAGGGATCACCCCAAAAGCAAATGTGTTAGATTAGAAACATCCAAAGAGATTTTCAAAATTTTGTAAAAAATATATGAAAATTGAAGCTAAAATAATATCAAATTATGAAAATTTGGAAGAAAAAACATGTTTTTTTAAAAAAATCATGAAAAATGGAGTTTGTATGACCCCAAACTCATCATTTTAAAATGGTAGCTCTCAAGTCAAGAAGAAGATAGTGACTACCAATGGTTTTATCTAACTAGCAATGGTTTCACTTGACCATAAAAGGTTGAAAATGACCATCAATGGTTTACTTAATCATTGGTGGTTCTTCTGACTATCGACGGTTACCTGTGTAAACCCGTGAAGATAAAATCCAGCCAAATAAAGTTAGAAAATCACTTAGAAAGAGTTTTAAGCATCCAAATTGAAATTTTAAAGTTGAATCATGCTCTCCTTCATACATGTGATGTGTTTGGTCCCACCAGGCATGTCATTATGTATATTATGAATTTTGTGATGAAGGGGAGATTAGTATTGTGTTAGTGGATAAATCAAATCAAAATCACACTAAACTAACACCTTCATGCCTAGTTACTAGGGTGAGCTTAATAACAACAATAAATGAAAAGCACAACTAAAAAGTAAGGAAAAAAAAAATCCTTCACTTATTTTGGACGCTCCAAATGCTTTTTTGTAGTGGCTTGCTCGGTTTGTGCTCATAAAGTCTACATTAATGGAAGATTGACTACCTCCATCCTTCCTTGGCACCTTGCTTGGCTTTGGCTTCAATATTTTGGCATCATAACTTTGGAATGTGAGATATTTTTGGAATCAATTTGGCATGGTAAATTTTCAAAATTCAATCTTCTTGAAGATATTTGAGAATAATAACTTTGTACCAAAATATCTTAAAAATGATGTTCATGACCTCTCTATTTATAGATTTTAGAAAATGGTTAGAATCAAGCTGAATCATCCATCTCAAGATTGAGATGTGTGGCTAAGGATAAATATAAATATTAAATTAATTATAAAAATATACCCATTAATATTTGGGATATAGGGGCATTGAATAGGCATGGAAGCGCTTTGATAAGGCATGAGAGGCATGAATCCTAATATTTGTGGCATTTATGGCCTAGGGATGTCTTCCCAAGAAATGAGGTCACCTAATGATGTAGATATTTAATATTCATTTCTAAAAATAAGTATTCAAAAAATTTCCATGGAATTTTTAATTATGCTCTAATTTTGTTTAACTAGCTCTTAAGCATGATTAAGCACTTTGTGCATGAATTACTCAAATTGATTAGAATGCCTTGTTATTGGTTCAAAATTTAACTAGATTAGAATTGGAAGTCAATGTCAGATGTGTTGGAACCATTATCCCATTTATAATGTTTTTAATAGAAAATAACAAAGGCACGTGTCTCATGTAAGAGATTTGACAAAAAAGAGCAATCCAGAGCACGTAGGTGCAAAATTGGCATTTTGACTCAAAATGATCTGATCAAAGTTAGTTGGACCATAAATTACTTTGCCCCATTTAATGATACCCTAGCCAAAATTAGCACTTGAATATGTTAGTTTCACATCATTTAGCATGTTTTAGTGTTTTTTGGCCAAATTATGCATTTTGGTAAGAATTGGTCAAAACCCTGGTTGGAGGCTATTGGTGGCCAATTTTGGGTGTCTACACATATGATGATAGGGTCTATGGAAAAAGTAAACAATAGTGTTTATTGAGGTAATGAGTATGTGACATATTACCCTGATGACTCTAATTTAGGTAGATAGGGCCCTTCTATCAGTGCTAGCCAAACATTGGCATTCATAGACTAGTATATTCTACCTTCCCACTAGAAAGGTGATGATAATCCTAGAGGATGTCAAGTGTATACTTATAATTCCCATCTGAGGACATATGATTCATTGGATGATGGCACTAAAATTGATAGAGTGGTTGATATTGACTCATTGGATGATTTGGCCTTCCCAATAAATAAAGTAGAGCCTTAGGTTGATCAAGAGGTAGTGATTTTGATGGCCATTGTTAGCATCATATTTATTCCTGATAAAAGTTGTTTCTATTTTCATATTAGCTTGGTTTATGTTATTTAAGACATGATGGAATATACCACCTAATTTTACTAGGGCCTAGTATTATTATCCCACCTTTAAAGGGACCTACATATGATGGCATATAGATGATGGAGGAATATTTATCTTTACACACTATTCTAGATATGGGCCTAGGAGCACATCACCATAGAGTGGTTAGTAGGTGATCTATGATACTAAAAACCTAAGAAACCATTGGTATATGAGTGGTATATGATAGATGAGGGTTGATGGGGCCATAAAGGAGACATATATTACTACAGATGATCCATCAACAAGATTATGTATCTAGTAGTCATATATGCATAGTCATTTTGGATAGATCAAGGATGTATTGGTGACCCAATGCTACATTATAGGACATCATAATTTCATAGTTGAATAATATAGGTCTAATCATGTGTAGTGGTAATTTGGGAGGTACTAGGGCATGCCTGATGGACCCACTATTTTAAGAGTGGTAATAGTAGCTAGATTTTTGATAGAATAGCTAGTGTCATGGGAATATGATGATGGTTATGGTTGAGACCTATATGACTTACTAGATATAATCTTAAAAGAGGTGAGTAGCCAAGGCCATAATAAATACAACATAGAAAAGTGAAATCATCACCTCAAAAGGTATAGGGATAGGGGGTAAGGTAAGTTTTGATGGCCATTTCCATATGGGTACCATTGTGTTAGGTTCCCTTATAACAGGTCATGCCCTTATTTTAGGTGACATTATAGCAGGTCAAGCCTATGATCATAGATTTAAGATCAAAGTGGTCTAGTAATGATAGTGAGATTAGTATGTTAGAACACAACTATCTACTGAGGGGGGTGAATTGATATATTGATTAAAGTTATTATTTTAATACTTTTAAATTAAATTTAAAATTATATGTAGATATCACACACATAAATAGACACAATACTTAGTGTACGTGGAAAACCTAGTATGGGAAAAACCATGATGAGAATAGCTACTAGAATCTACTATTCTAATCCAACCTCACAATCAAAATCTCACTGGTTACAATGTTTAATGTCACCAACCCTAAGAAGACACCAATCCCATGATTTAAAAGCATTTACTCTAAGGAAGCACCTACTCCCTGACTGAGCACCAACTTGGCTCTTTTGATGGCACCTACCAGTTAGATCTATTATGGATATACAACTCCATATTATAAAATTGATTCAAAAATGAATCTAGTTCTATTTTATAGACCTATTATGTAACTACTCATACTCTTCTTTACATCTCTCTTCCTCTCTGCCTCACTCCCTCTTAATTCAACTCTCTTTCACACATAGTGTATATCTTAGATGATGTATATATGCATTGGATCTATGTCTCACATCTTCTCTATGTTCACATGTGGTCATTCACACATCACTCTCCATTTTTTGGAACTTAGTTCATATTTAATTAATGATAAGTTTTTTACATCTTGAATTCACACACCACTACCATAATTCTCTATCTTTTACTATATTTAGCATATATCAAACTTTAGTTTTGATACACATGCCATTTTATTTAATTTGGATTGATTAAAACAATATATATTGTTCTTTGTGTCATAAAATGCATTTTACCTAAGTGTTCTATTGCTTGACCATTGAAATGAACATTTATTTAAATATTGACCATTGATCTTAAGTTTCATGCCATGATTCAATGATCGTCATTCAATTGTACCAAATTTAAAATATAGCCATTAGATAAAGATCATGCTCTCCATTAGATCCTTGCAAGTTTCTAAACTTTAACACTTCAACTTTAAGTCATTATCATTGATCTTTGTCTTAGTCTCCTAAGATTAGGACACTTGGCACTCTCATGTGCCTTCTAAGCACTTTACTATTAGTCCCCATGATTGTGACACTTAAAACTCTCTTGTGCCTTCTACACATTATTAGTCCCCATGATTGTGACACTTAACATGCTCATGTGCCTTCTACACATTATCAATCCCTATGCTTGTGACACTTGGCATCTTCGCATTGATCATTAACTATTTGAATTTGAACCATAATGTATATGTATTATTCAAGATCTATGATCATGACACATGTCATTAACACATTCATTCTAAGGTTCTTTGACTTATTGACTTTACTGCACATCATTGGATCTTCATCATGTGATTAAGCATTCACCGTTGATCAAACTTAGACAAATATTAAGTTGAGGACTTAAGAATATTAAAGTCTTTGATCATTACTCTAAGATGGTAATTATTTGATCAAAGGGGCTGGTTTCATGACTATGAAGGAAGGCTTAAGTTATAACTTAAGTGAACGGTTACCACCTATATCTATTCAATACAAAAATAGAAAAGATATGTGAATGCCATGACTAAAACCAATAGGGTTTCATTGAGAAACCCTAGTAATGGCTGAGAGAAAAGATAAATCATTTATGAGCTCATTATTCTTCATTTAGACTTGTGGACCATATATATGATATGCACTTGAAAAACCCATAATGGATCTTCTATCAATTTCTATACAAACATCCAAAAATAGTCTTTGTAAAAACATGACAACTTTATATGACAATATTGTAACTTATGTAATTATAAAACATGATTTTCTCTCCATCAATCTTATCTGTGACTGATTATCTTGACATTAATGGAATTCATAGTGATAAATATCTCCCTTTTGACTATAATGACAATCATATTGCCAACAATATCTCCCTTTGTCATTGATGGCAAAATAAATGCTCTGATCTTGTAATATATGTTATGTTCCTTCTTTGGCATTGATTGTACTTGTATTAGATTTTGATAAATGTGATCTAAAGTTTCTCATACCAAACTTTCTCCCCCTTAGGTAATGTAACATTTTCCTAAACACACCTTGGACACATGCTTTTCTCCTTCTTTAATAAACATAAAGCTTTTACAGAGAGCATTTATACTTTTTCTTCCCCTTTGATACAATGGAGAAAGGACTCCAACTTTCTCATTATTTATCCAAACTATTTTTCCCCTTTATTAGATAAAGGAGTTTATCTAAGAATATGCAACCATCAACTCATTAGAAATTTGCAAAAATATGCACACCTAATTTTCCTTTTTTCTCTTCTTCCAGGGATTAACAAAGCTTCTATGATCCTCCCCCTAGACTCATACTCTGTTAATGAGATCTAGTGGTGTGATTTAAAAGCAACCACTCACAATTTCTATCTCAAATACTCAAATTTTTCTTTAGGAAGAGGTTTTTTGAATATGTCTATAACTTTATCCTATGTTATCACATATTCCATTATGACATCTTGATATGCAACCCTTTATATTAATAATTGATACTTTATTGATATGTGCTTAGTTCTAGAATGCACCACTAGATTATTTGATATATTAAAAGCACTTGAGTTGTCACAAAGAATAGAGATAGGTGAATTGTATTCTACCTTGATATCTTTGAGTATTTGATTCATCCAAAATACTTGAGTGTAACATGTCACTACCATAACATACTCTGCTTTTGGTGTAGAAAGAGTAATTGACTCTTGATTTTTGCTCAACAATGAAACAAATTTGTTTCCAACAAAAAATGTACCACCACTAGTGATTCATCTATCATCTACACTTCCTACCTAATTAGTACATGTATATGTTGTCAAAGTGAAATATTTATCTTTAGGATACCATAGGACATAGTCAATTGTACTCTTGATATATCTAAAGATTCTTTTCACTACATTGGCATGTGATTCTTTGGGAGAAAATTGAAATATTGCAACCATGAATAATGCTTGCATGATGTCTAGTTTTAATGTATTTAGGTATAATAAGCTACCTATTATTGATCTATAAAAAGTCTAATTTGCATCAAAGGACTAATCCTTTTTGCTAAACTTACAACCAATTATCATGGGAGTACCTACTGGTTTGTTGTCTTCCATTCCAAACTTCAAGATAATTTCCTTAGCATACTTGGTTTGAGATATAAATATCCCTTCATTATTTTATGCTATTTTTAGACCAAGGAAGAAAGAAAGTTCTCTAAGCATAAAAATCTCAAACTCATTTTGCATTTGAGTAGCAAATTTTTTGTGCATTCTATTGTTGCTACCACCAAAAATGATATCATATACATATAAAACAACAATTAACATATGTTCACCTTTTGATTTGAAGTAAAAATTACTATCTACATAACCTTTATTGAATAATTGTTATTATAGGTACTAATCTAATATTAAATACCATGTTCTAGGTACCTATTTTAGACCATACATAGCTTTTTCAGTTTGTAAACATAGTATTCTTCTTCTAACAACCTAAAACCTTCAGGTTGTTCTATGTAGGCTTCCTCTTATAGGTTCACATTCAAAAAACAAGACTTAACATCCATTTGAGAGGCTTTGAATTTATTATAAAAAAATAATTCTAGAAACATTTTTATGGCTTCCAATCTACCAACTAAAGCAAATGTTTCCTCAAAATTTATACCTTCAATTTGTGCATATCCTTTGCACACCAATCTGGCCTTATTTCTTATGATAGTTACATCCTCATTGAGTTTGTTTCTAAAGACCCACTTTGCACCTATTACATTCTTATTTGAAGGTCTTGGAACTAATTTCCAAGTTTTTTTCTATTCTTCTAATGTACCATTTGCTTCCAAATACTCTGAAATATGTAACAGATGCAAGTTTTCCATACCATAGTTCATAGGGATTTTTATCACTATTTACCCTCAATTGAACTTTATCCAAGATATATATTATTGTTTTTACTACTTCTCTTTATTATCCATCAGGTAATCTAGCCTCTTTTATCATTATTCTATCCATTTCCTTGATTATTTTGTTCTTTCTTTCAATAACTCCATTCTACTCTGAAGTCCTTGCTAAAGAGTAATGTCTTTTGATTCCATGCTTCACACAATTTATATGAACTCATTTGAGGTGAATTAATCACCTATATTACATCTTAAGCATTTGATTTTTTATCCAACCCCATTCTCTACCATGGCCATAAAGATCTTGAATCTTTTAAATTTCTAAGACTTGTCCTTCAAAAAGGTTACCCATGTCATTATTGAAAAATCGTCTATTATCAATATGAAATATCTTTCTCCTTTGAATCCTCTTGTATTAGTAGGACCAAAAATATTAGTATAAACTAATTCTAAAGGTTTTATAGTTGCATACTCCTTTATTTTAAATTTTACCCTTGTTTGCTTGCCTTGATGACATTCATTACAGGTAGTCTCTGTAGGTTTATTTATCTTACACATATGTCTAACACACTTATTTGAGCTCAATTTTAATAGGTTATTAAAGTTGACATGACATATTATTTTATGCCATAACTAACTCTCATCAATCTTTCCTATCAGGTAGATATTACCATTCACTTCATTTATTTTATAAATATTTCTTTTAGTTCTTTTCCCTTTTACAACTAATATTCAATATCACCTTATCTTGTAACATTATACATTAACTATGACCTTATCTCCATTGTCACACATTTGGCTGACACTTCAGAGACTATGTTTCAATCTTTCAACATAAAGGACATCATGTGTAGGAAGTTTTCCATCTATATTCAAAGTTCCTTTACCATGGATATTTACTGTAGTATTGTCTCCCAAGCTAATAAATCCTTCCTTACATTTACTTAGTTTGATGAACTTTCTCTTGTCACTAGTAATGTGTTTTGAGAAACCACTATCTATTACCCACAAATTTTATTCCTTGACATGGAGTGTAGTCTGAGTAATCATTGATTGTGAAAATTTATGATCTTTCACTTTCCACACATCCTTAAGTTTCTTATTTGTCTTATTTTTTTTCCCTTTTTCAAAGATTTATGAACCTTTTTTCACACTAGGAGGTATGCTTTTCTTTTCACTTACTAGTTTTAGTCTTACAAAGTTTTTTTTACATTTTTTAGCTATGTGACCAAACTTATTATAGTTATAAAATATTACATTTGTATCTAACAAGGGGGAAATGAATTTTTTCTTAAAATTTTTGTTCTCCTTTTATGTGTAGCTCTACATTAACTAGCCCTATGACCAAACTGATTATGTGTATAACAATAACCATATAAAAATGAAGAATACCTGGTCATAGAATTTTTTGTGTAAGATGAGGAAATATTCATGGCTTATTTAAGTCTCTCACCCTTACGTAACCATCTACATCAGTTACCTTTATGTTTTTCATCTTCCTTGAGTTTATACAGATTGAATCATTATTCTTCTTATGTTCTTCAGGCTTCTTTTCTCTTTCAGCTTTCTTCACATCAGTAGTGCTTCTATTTGTCTATGTATCTCTGAAGGCATTCATGTAAGCTATTTTATTTCTTTGTTCTTGATTCTCCTTTTTCTTTGAATTTATCATACAAATTTACATATGTACTAGTTATGGGAATTTTTCCTTTTTCAAAACCAAGACTAGATTTCTCTTCTGATGGATTTTGAGAGTTGATCAATTCATCAATTATTTATAAACATCCTTTCAACTTAAGACCTTTGTCTATTTATTCTTTAGATTTTTCAAGTTCTTTTCTCAAATGTACTATTTCTACTTCTAACTTCATGCATTCATCAGATTAAGATTGTATTTTAAATTTTACTACATCTTCTATTATATTAGCCTTTTCAACTTGTGTCTTTAGGCTAACTACCATTTGATTAGTTTTTTCAAGACCTTTGGATAATTTTTCAATCTCCTTTTATGTTTATTTCTTATACTTTGAGTTCTCTTTTATCATCTTTTCAATTTCATCTAGAGCACATATGAGTTCACCCTCTAGATCCACTTCTCCTTCCTTTTCTTCATTAGAGTCTTTAACTTCTTTTTCTTGATCGATGAAATCTGATTCTATGTCATGAATAGGGATTCATTTCTCTCATCCATAAAGGCACAATCATGGTCATCATCTAAGCTATCACACTCATCTAATGAATCACTATCTTATTTTACGTATAAGTATTTCTTATTTTTGAATAAGTTCTTCTTGGAGTAGTGGGGTTTCATATTTTTACCATCTTCTTCTTAATCAGAGTTATCCTTTTTGTTATAAGGGAATTTAATAACAAAATGTCCTACCTTACCATAGTTAAAACATTTAAAGGCTAACTTACCTTTGTATTTCTAAACCCTCTTCTTAATTTTATAACAAAGTTGGATTCTTCTTCATCATTATCTTCAGACCCAGATGTAGGTTCTTTTGATTTTATTTGTTTGATTTCTTTGAGTGTAACTTCTCTCTTGAAAGTATCTGTTTCTCCCATTCTCATCTCATAGGCTATGAAGGTTCCATGCAACTCATCAACAATGAGTTTATCTATATCTCTTACTTCCTCCATTACAAAGATTTTAGACTCATACCTTGATGGCAGAGATCTTAGGACCTTTTTGATAATGATCAAATATTTCATCTCTTCTCCAAGGCCTCTGATTGCATTGAATATTTCATCTACTCTTAGGAGGTAGTCTACAATTTTCTCTTCTTCATTCATTTTAAGAATTTCAAACTTGCCTTTGTATGTTTGTAGCTTGGATTGCTTTACCTTAATATCACCTTCATAGATTCTCTTCAACTTGTTCTAGATATCTTGTATATTTTGACAATTCATTACTTTAACAAACTTTGAGTTAGAAAATACATAAAGGATAGAATTATTTTCCTTGGTATTGCTCTCATATGATTTCTTGGCATCCTAATTAGTAGGATTTGTAGCAAGCATTATATATCCATTTACATTAGACATCCATACATCAAACCCTAATGAAGATAAATATGATTCCATTCTTATGCTCCAAATGCATAGTTTGACCTGTAAAAGAGAGGTTCTTTATTTGAGGAAGAGCCTTCTTGACTAACCATTTTTGTTCACTGTCTAAGATCTACCTAAGTTGATTAAGCTTCTTCTAAGGAACCAGGGATTTGATACTAATTATTATAACACAACTATCTACTAAGAGGGGGGGTGAATCAGTAGATTGATTAAAATTAGTCCTTTAATACTTTTAATGCAAATTAAAAAGTATATGCAGAGATTCCACACACATAAATAGACATAAAACTCATTTTACATGGAAAAACCAATATGGGAAAAACCACAATGAGAATATCTATTAAAATATACTATTCTAATCCAACCTCATAATGAAAACCTCACTAGTTACAATGTTTAAGGGTACTAACCCTAAGGAGACACCAATCCCATGATTTAAGATCACCTACTATAAGGAAGCACCTACTTCCTAACTAAGTACCAACTTAGCTCTTCTAATGACACCTAAAAATCAAATCTATTATGGAGCTATAAATCTAGATTACAAAATTGATTCAAAATTGAATCTAGTTCAATTTTATAGACCTATTCTGTAACTTCTCATAATCTACTATACATCTCTCTTCCTCTCTTTCTCTCTGCCTTACTCCCTCTCAATTCAACTCTCTTTCACACCTAGTGTATATCCTAGATGATGTATATATGCATTAGATCTAGGTCTCACATATTCTCTATGTTCACACTTGATTGTTAACACATCACACTCCATTTTTTGGAATTTAGTTCATATTTCTTTAATGACAAGTTTTCCACTTCTTGAATTCACACACCACTACCATAATTCTATGTCTTTTACTATATTTAGCATATATTAGGCTTAATTTTTAATACACATGCCCTTTTATTCAATTTAGATCAATTATAACAATCTATATCATTCTTTGTGTCTTAAAATGCATCTTACCTAAGTGTTTCAATTCTTGACTATTGAAATGAACATTTCTTTAAATACTAACCATTGATCTTAAGTTTAGTGCCATGATCTGATAATCCTCATTCAATTTTCCCAAATTTAAAATGCAACCATTAGATCAAGCTCACATGCTCCATTAGATCCTTGTAAGCTTTTAAACTTTAACACTTCAACTTTAAGTGACAACCATTGATCTTTGTCTCAGTCTCCTGAGATTAGGACACCTGGAACTATTGCATGCCTTTTGAGCACTTTAATATCAATCCACACAATTGTGACACTTGGAACTCTTGTGTGTCTTTTGAACATTATCATTCCTTATACTTGTGACATTTGGCATCCTCATGTGCCTTCTACTCATTATTAGTCCCAACACCTCTGACACTTGGTATCCTCACATGCTTTCTACACATTGTTAGTCCCTATACTTGTGACACTTGGCATGTTTGCATTGATCATTGATTATTTGACTTTGAACTGCAGCATAGATCTACTACTCAAGCTTCATGATCATGTCACATGTTAGCAACATGTTCATTCTTAGGTTATTTGACTTATTGACTTTGATGTGAGTTATTGGATATTCATCATCTGATTAAGTTCTCACCATTGATAAAACTCAAATAAATATTAAGTCAAGGACTTATGAATATTAAATTCTTTGATCACTACTCTAAGATGGTAATTTCTAGGTTAAAGGGGTTGGTTTCATAATGATGATGAAGGCTTAAGTTATAACTTAAGTGATCAGTTCCTATCTATATCTAGTCAATATAAAAATAAAAAAGGCATGTGAACACCATGACTAAAACCAATAGGGTTTTATTGAGAAACCCTAATAATGACTGAGAGTAAAGATAAATCATTTTTGATCTCATTTTTCTTCATTTGAACTTATGCACTATCTATATGAGATGCACTTGAAAAACCCATAATGGATCTTCTATCAATTTCTCTACAAACATTTAGAAATAGTCTCTATAAAAGCATGCCAACTTTATATGACAATATTAAAAATTGTGCAATTATAAAACATGCTCTTCTATCCATCAATATTGTCTATGACTGACTCTCTTGACATCAATAACATCCATAGTGATAACTATCTCCCTTTTGACATTAATGATAATCATATTGCCAACATAGTAGTGGTAGTATAAGAATTAGAAGTAGCATAAAAAATAGTGGGGAATCCTATAAGTAAGATTTTGACATGGGAGAGGTCCCAAATATAGAGGTAAAGAGGGAATATATTTATGGATGAGATACTCAAGTGACCCTTAATATCATAGGGGCATTAAAGTAGGATAGAGGATATACATCCATCTAGAAAGGGCCATCCCAACCAAGGATTTTAAAGGAGGACAAAGTGACTATAAATATGATGGGTAGAGAGATTACAACTTATGTTATTGATATATATGAATTAGAGGGACATCTCATTAAGATACAAAGGTAACTAGTCATAGAGCAAGGGGAGACCATAAGGCTATGGGGTCTCATTATAGATAAAAACTCTAATATTATGACTCTAAGAGAGTAAATGGACTATCTGACCTGTTGTCACCTAGATGAAACCTAGAAGAAGAGGTTTTATAGGCCTCTAATCCAAGTGGGAAAATGGGGACATCTCACTTGCTGTGGGTGAGCAAACTTGTGAGATGAAGCTCTAGATTAGGGGCTAGCTCCCCTTGATGCACCATTTTATTATTATGCTTATACTAGTATCAAATTGGGGAGTTGAAAAGGGTTGAAAATAACATAAATCAAACCTAAAATATGAATATTATACACTATATTATTTTTATGACTTCCAACCACTTGCATTCCACACTTGAGACCAAAGAACCAATTAAAACATACTCTTTCCCAAATCTATGTCTTCTTGCATCAATATTACATTGTGGGGTCCTAGATGATGTGTAAGGATAGGAGGAATAGATAATAGGTCTTAGATTACTATAATGGAAATAATAATCACTTCAACCATGAACATCTCTTGAACACTTCACATGCCCTGCAAGAAGAGGCTACAAATAGGTGAGAGAATGAAGCACAATGCTAAAGAATCCATAGTATTCACTAAGAAAATTAAAAATTCAAGTAGAGAAAACTATTAATAATCATGAGAGAGGTAAAAAATTAGTTATTTTATTGATCAAGATGTGTAAAATGGATTAGGGCTTCACCATACTCAGGTGGAGCATGAATACAATGCCAAAATGGCCAACTTTTATAGAGTTTGAGAGGAGAGAAAGAAAGAAGTCCAAGGGTCACTTGGACATGTGTCACCAAGTGAAAATAAGTTAAATTTATATGTAGAGGAGATATGAGGTGATCCATGATAATTTAGGAGGTACAGTTGTCAATTATATATCACAAGGAAGATGAAAAGTGGCATAAAACTACCCATTTTGCATAAGAAACTACCTACTTGAGTTTCCTTCCAAAATTCCTCTTTTATCTAAAAAAACTGAATTCTAATGGTTTTTAAAGATATGAGGGGTTATAATAAACATCCCATGCATTGGTCTAGTCTCTGATCATTCCTATTATTGTGGACATGCACAATCATCTCAAACAGTTTCAAAAGAACTCATTCCCATGCATCCTTACCACTTGGCACTCCTAACCTTACAAATATGCAAAAAAATTCATAAAATATGGGGCATGACACCTTCATAGACTTCCAAATAATTATTTTCAAGAATAAGCCTTTAAAAAGCTTCCTTGACCACCTTTCACTGCTTTTACCCCAAAGCTCACTGTTTGGCTTATTGGAGTGGCCAAAAGTAAAGGCATGTTTGGAACACTTATAATTATTTTCAGTAGATTAAGTTAATTTATTGAGTTATCTCAAGTGTAAATATTCCCTTCGAAATTTATTCCACCTTCTAACTCATTCTAAAATTTCCACAGCATAAAAAATGGTGAAAAAATCTCTTTTCTCCCCTATTTTGTATGGATTTGTACAAAAAATACATGTCTAGAATCATTTGAGAGTCCTCTAAAACTTTTATTTTATAACTTTGGCCTCATTATTTCATCTTTATGCCTTACCAACTCAATTTCTTCAAACAGGTCACTCTAGGCTTCTTAGGAGGGTTTAAAGGTCTCTATCCCTCTTAAGGATGGTTCATGAAGTTGTGACATTGAACCTAAAAACTAATCTCACAAATTGATTTTATGATAACCTCCTCAAATTATCCAAACACCTCCAACATCCATGCAAATCTTGGTGGAAATTCTAAGCATTTGAAGTTGACATTTGAACTTATTTTTTGCTTTCTTGTGGGGTTTAAATGCTTCCTTGAGCCCAAAAATGGCTTCCTAAATATTTTACTTGTGTAAAAATGGTATAAAACCATCTTAATATACCCTAAAAACATGTACAAACCCTTTTTGGATCTCAAAAAGACCCCAAAATGAAAGTCACTCATGTTTTAAAATAAGGGTTATGCCATGTCAACATGCCTTTTAGCACTTTGTGGGTTAGAAGTGACAATACTCACCATAAATTCCTTATAATATCATGAAAAAATGGCATTAACCCATGAAAAAATCACACAAAACATTAGGGTGCCTAGATAAGGCCAAAACTTGGAGTGACATATCATTAGGTGTTGGGTTTTCATGTTTCCTACTAGGTCTGCCTGCAAACCTCCTTGTGTAGATCATTTCCTTGATACCACAAAATTATACATTTATTTATCAGGTCATTATATATGTCCCCAAACTTTACAAATCTCACCAAATGATTATAATGACCTTTGGTTCATGATTTGACCTCTTTTCCTTAAAACTATCCCCTTGTACAAGTCAAAAGTGAAACCTATTCTAAGATAAAATAGTGGATGTTGGCCCTTTTTTCATAAAATTTGAATAAATTTGAGGATATATTAGGTAATTATTACCCATTTACCAAATTTCAGCTCTTAACTCCTCCATTTTCCCCCTCAACTCATCACATTTGTAAAGTAGACCTTTTGAAGGTGTATG